>JAODUH010070778.1:0-16429 GCA_027564835.1 Typhlichthys subterraneus
CTGAATCTGCAGCTCAAGCTTAAGTCTGATACAATTGCTAAGAATCAGTACGTGATGCCATCACATAAACGGACCTAGACTACATGTGAAGCCGATAGAAGCACTTCAGTATGATGGTCGGGGATGCCGTAGCGTAGACGTATCACTGTGCTGATGCCTGAGACTTTGAAGCAGGGGATTGAGGGGGAATAAAGACAAGACTGAGTTTACGTGATAGAAAGAACTATTTATACTTTTATATATTTATTTATTTCTTTTTTATTATGGCAGTCCTGGTCCTCCATATTTAACAAGGTCAGTCAGTCAGTGGCATTTAGTCATATTGGCCAGTCCCACTACACGCAGTCAGGCAAAAGCATGCACAAAAGGGGCATCAATAAGGGGAGGGGGAGAGAATGGAATGAGCAGATGACAGCTACCATGTGGTGAGTAGTAAAAGACATTTTTGTAATGTATGTTTAAAGTGCATTTCCACACATATTGAGGAATATCCCATTAAGACATCAACTTAAAAAGCTGTATTTAACCTGTTCTTTGTTGTCCTCTTTCGCAGAGCAATTTTCACCGTCCAGGAAGAAGCCCGATTGGTCCTCTGACTTCTCCTCTACTATTTCTGAGTTGACCTCCTTGAAGTCTCTTAGCTTGGTCACAAGGTCCAGGAGAACACCCATCAAAACCTTCAAAAGCGGAGCTCCTTTGTCTTTCGGGAGCTGTGTAGAGGGTGTGACAGCTAAATGCTCAACAAAACAAGCTTACATTACTGGGCAAACTCCTGTCACTAGCTGTGTGCTCTTACTGTGCCAAAGTTGTCCACCGTGGTCTTAACGTAGAGCAACGTCTGCTTAATCGCAAGCGGGAACTCGGCCACAGCCATGCTATCCAGAGACGCCTCCACATTCGGCCTGAAGCAGTCCTCAAGCAACACGCCCGGTCCTTCGCTAAAGGCGTCTCTCATCACTGCAGCAAATACAGCCGGACTTGGAGATGTGTTGGGAAGGTGGGCAGCGGATTTGAACTGTGAAACACAAAGAGAACTAGTTCATCATCAACAGTTTTACAGCCTGAAGCGCCAGATAGTTTGTTATACAGAAAATATTTATTCTTGGCAGGTGATGAACAGTCAGGCTTACATCACACCTAAACCACGCCTGTAGCTGCCAGGACAACGCTGACCCAATGGGCTTGCAGCCTGTCAATACTAAAACTTGCAGTGTAATCCACCTGGAGCGGGCCATATCAGGATGGAATCACAAGACTAATAGTTAGGATATTCAATTTACGATTGCCGTAGGATGTGATGAATTATTGAGCCATAAACACAACATTTGACTGGTGGTAAAATGTAAAGTTTGGCTGCGTGTTTGCCATGAAGCTGACATGTGCTGGTTATCCCAGGCTAAGCTATGCTTGGGGCCGTTGCAGTTAACGGGAGGCGCTGGATTATACACACATGCATAATTAACATGATATCAATATTATCATTATCGTCATAAGCATTATTCAATAGTATATGGCGACACCCTTAGGTAAGCCACAACTGTGTCACCGCAGGCCACCAACCTCCTCACTGCATGGCTCAGGGATCCACCTGGTGTAATAGTGATGCAGACGGCACACTGAGGGATGTGCAGCGCCAGACACCACCAGCTCTCTGTCGTAGTGCAGCAGGGCCAGACACAGGGGAAGCGGGTCTCTCTGGCAGTGGAGGACGTCGGTGAGAACCGAAGCCATGTACTCGTACACCACACCTGGGGGAAAACACGGCCACGTTTGATGGTGAGAAGTACCGTGACCAAGTACTTAAGACCTTAACGATTCTTCGACTTGTAACCGATTAAGTCAGCCACAACTTTAAAGGTGCGTTGTGTGGAGTCAACTGAGTTGGAAATGTACATACACGGTTAGGCTACATTGCCTATGCGTTAACTAGTGATGCACCGATTGACCGGACACCAATCGGAACCGGATGGTTTTTGCTCCAAAACCCGCGATCGGCAACCGGTAAAATATAGCCGGTTACGTTACCGGTTTACACAGTTGTGGTGCCCATGCATGCGCTGCAAATACTTCCATGTTCACTCACCCTTTTTATACAGAGAATACACACGAGCGTCAATATCTTTAAGTAAAACAGAGCAAAACCATTTGCATAGTAGCCTATTGTTCATCTCACTGAAAGTTAAGTGGCTTATTTTTCAGTTAGCATACGTCACAACCAGTCTTTACTGTACCTCGACAGTCATGTTGTCTCTGTTTTGATGACTCGCAGTTGGCGACGCAAGGTGTAGATTATCCTACTGGTGGTGACAGTTCTATTACACATGGAATTACACTCGAAGATTAAAATATTTGGGCAGTTCATTTAAACTATATATTTTCGTGTCCCCTGGCTGCTCCATGCACCATCCTGTCTAATGGATGCTGCCTTGTAAAAATGTAAACACATGACAAACGAGCGTTGGCGGTTAAGGGGCCGTCAACAAATTCCTATGACGGCGAGCGCTGGCTTAAAACGTGAGTAAATTTTAAATCTGCATCTAAATGACCGAGCTGTACAATAAAATCGGAATTGGTTAAAACCGGAACCGGCCGGTCAGGCTTGACAAAAACCGGTAATCGGAATCGGTCAGGAAAAAATGCAATCGGTGCATCCCTAGTGTTAAAGGCTTGTAATCTCACCAAAACAATGACTGTCGGTATCCGCCTGTATAGGCCTAGGCCTACTGTGAAGGACCCCATGTGACGTTTATGTAAAAACATTACTGCAACTCATATGAAACATAATGTGATTTTATGGTTTAGTTGGCTGAAGTCAGATAACGGTAGCCTGCCTGTGAAACCAGCGTAGTTTCGTCCACACCTGCTAGGACAAGAAACAGATCCCCGATGTGAAAGGAGGATGTGCTGGCAAGGAGGCTAAAAACCAATGGGTCCAATGATGCCAACGTCGTGATGTCTGTCAGCCATCGAGCCATGGACGATTGCATCGTCTATCGGCTTAACCCTAGTTGCTATATAGCAGTGTTCCATGACCAGTTGGAACCCTGAAAAAGGTTTCCGTTTCATAAGATAAAATAGTTCCTAACCTTTGTCAGTTGGGAGTTTATTGCGGCTTTCGAGAGCAGCGGGCACCAGGCCACTGAAGGGGAAGGTTTGAGTGATGAAGTCATCACTCAGCGCTGGGCCAAACTCTTCCATCTCGCCTTCGGTGCCGTCCATAATGACATCCACCATGTCCAGCACATCTAAAAAATAAAACATGAGTACTGGGTCAGAAATGACACTCATATCTGTAGCACATACGCCTGGAGGAAATAAATAGATATCAGCAAAGCTGGCACTCTAAACCAGGCTTTCACTAGCTACGATCAAGTACAACTATCTTTGCTTTGCACTGTTATTACATATTTTATGTGTAAACTTATGGCATCTATCCATATTTTTTTACAGATAAACTAGATTAAATGTCTGGGGCCTTTAGGCCTATCTGACTGTTTGAGACACAGAAATCATGCTAGTTTGGAAGATCTGGGAGTTTTTCCCAGCACACAATGTATATTATTATCATAATCATTATTACTACTATTAAAATTATTATACATTATGAATAATATAATGCAAATAATACATAATAATAATAATAATAATAAACAATTATTATTATTGATACTATATTAATAATGATTATTATTATTTATGACGGCACCCACCATCAATATGAGATACAGGGATGCTTACAGCATCTCCCTCCAGGCCGCTCTGGTTAGCCTGCATGTAGGCGGCCTCTTGCACTAGGCCAGCCACCTTGTCAGTGTAGATGTAGGGGCTGGACACCAGCCTGTTCAGGGCCTGGGGACGATGCACACACCATTTAATAAGTGGACAAATAAGTGTGTGATGTGGTCTGCAACACCTTTGTTTGTGTTCCTATTTACAGAGACAGGATTGTGTATGAATCACCGGATATACAACGGTCAGCTAACAGACCATGAATAGACATTTGCAGAGATGATAAAACAAAAAAAGTGTGTTAGCTAAGGCTGAACGATTTGACCTAAAATAAAAACCACAATTAATTATAATTTTTTGCCTTTGTTTGGATTTTGTTTGAGTCCTGCTCCATGATAACCTGACATTCCATATGAATTGTCACAACTCAGTCTGGGGAGCCATGCATTAAAACTGTTTGTAAAAGGCAGGTACGTTAAAAAAATACTTGTCAGTTGATTGGATGAACCATCTGGTTGTTTTCGCTGTTTTTAGAATGAATATCTTAGAAGTTATCATGAAGGGAGGCGCCACTGCTAAAGTTATCTCTTTGCTTCGAACTTGGATGGAAGAAGGCGCTACCTGGAAGACCTACGAGGAGCAGACATATTTAACAGTATCTGTAAACCCTCCTTGCTTTATAATAAGTTAATTAGGTTTTCTGTCCCGCATACGAGTCTGTTCTGCTATGCTCGAATAAATGTGACACCACCTGAGCTGCTTGATACTGGTAGTATCAACCACGTGGTAATAACAGATAGTGATAGTGGTAATAACAGCATCTCAGTAGATGCTGCTCGTTTATTGCTGTGCCTGGGATTGTCACGTGTTACAAAAATACTTATCTGTAAAACACCTATATATGTCGCACTTGATTGAACATGATTTCAACCAAAAAATTTGAAATTGGATGTCCTGAATTTCGGTTTTGATTAGTTTTCGGTTAATCGTCTAGCCTTACAATAGCTCAACACACCTATAGGTGTATACGGTAATAGGTCTACATGCAAATTAACATGAACAAAAATGGATGATAGAAAATGCATCCACCTTCTCCAAGAACAGGATAACAGTCTCTTGGTTAGCTGGGTCCAGTCTTTCCAGGTGATCAAGCCAGAGTTCCATCTCTTTCCATGTGTGCTCAAATACACCACTGTCCTTCAGCACCTGGATATGCAAGACACAGTCTGAATTAACTGATTTCCTTATGCATATATATGACTTTCTGACACTAGCTGTAACACTAAGCGCACCAGCATCTTAGGCTTCGCTTGCTTACTTACTTTGAGGACCAGTTTCCGAGTAGAGGTTTTCAGGTGGCTCTTACTGCTGCTGACAAACATGTTGAGAAGCAGGGAGAGCATCGGCTCCTCCCTGGATGCAGACTCTGACTCTGCAACATTCTGTTTTGAATAAAAACACCAAACACATTTATTAAAACATGTTCATTGTAAAGAACATGTTACATTTCTGTCAATCAAGTTTTGTACTCCTCTACCTGTATGCGAAACCAGGAGAACTTGCTAGAAGGAAGCTCCAGCGCCAACTGCAATATCTGATACTGCAGAATGTGGGAAATTTCTTCCCTTGTGCCTTTCTCCGATGCAATTCCTTCAAAATAAACAAATGCCCAAAACTGTTTAAAAAAAAACAGTTGACTGCTGCAAGTCAAATGCCACCTTAACAAAACCAAAGAGGACTTTTCTGTGAACTGGGGGTTTTATCAATTTTATTTTTATCATTTAATTAATTTTATTATTATTTTATTAACTATTATGTTTTTATTTAAACCACAAATGGTTACCTCTGAAGAGCTTGCTGAAGTCAAATCTGCACTGGCTGACAAGATGTGGTGCTACCTTCTGGTAGAGAATTATGACCTGCAGAACAAAGGCCTTCAGGAGAATGACGTCAACCGCCTCAGAACCTTCGACATGTAAAAAAAGGAGTCAACCACACAGCATGGTTGATTACATCTTCTGTTCTGATCATTTTCCAGACACGCATCGTAATATTAGTAGCACTTATCAAAAAATGTCTTGAAAAAGAGAACAATATATTTTTCAGCGGACCAGTATCCAGTTTTCAATTGTCATGACTGTATACTGCGCAATCTCATGGCCATAGTTGGTATGTAGTAACTAAAACAAAAAGTTACTGGGCGAGCAAAAAAAACAAAACGGGTGCCTTCTAGTCTGGAAAATACAGCAGTTAGGCTAAGCAATTAGTGCGAAATAGTAGTGTTGGTACCGGGCTCTCCGACAACACTGGCACTCTTCGGGTTTTCTGTTTGTTCTTTACCCTCCACCTTGTCCTTAGAAAGCAGCTGCCACTTCGACACAATACTCGTCATATCTGGCAGCATCTGAAAACAGACACTGTAATTGGTGGTGGTGTTTTTTGATGATAGGACATGGCGAGTAAAACAGTAAGAAGTCAAAGATCCATATATTTAGTGGTAGTGTGCAATGCGTTCCTGGGCTATACCTTGCTCAGGGCTTCCCTGTACAGTTGCAGCAACTGCTCCATCGTTTCAGGAGTGTATATGTCGGAGCTCTGCCACACAGACTTGTCCCGAAGGTATTCCATGTTTTCATGGGCTCGCTTCAAAATGAACGCCATCATTGACAATGTGGTGCTCTGGACAACTTTGTTCGCAAACTGCCAGTTACAAGACAAAAAGTAAAAAAAACATTCAAATGTTAAGCCCACACGTAACACTTAAAGTGTAACTGCATCCCAGCTCTGAGCCTGACTCCACCCACAACAACTTTGAAAAATGCGTCAAAGAGCTGGTGGAGGGGAGGTGAAAATGAACCCATTTTTCACAAGCCACATATCTTTGTAACATTCTGACACTTTGATTGCTTTTTTAAGACAGACAAATCTGGAGAACTGGCTTTGTATCAACATCTCTCGCGAGATCCGGCAACACAGATGCTGTTAGAGACGGTTAATTAACTTTTTTAAATATATATAAATGTTCCGACATTTACTATTGCACAACCCAATCATCTTTCATCCAATGAACGCGCACTTAAAATACAATTTCATACCATTAAGGAAGCTTGCATGATGATCTCAGTGCTCTAAAATATCTGAGGCAAAACTATTTAGCCATACACGCTAGCTACTTACGTTAAGTCCCTGCGTGAAGAAGGCCTTGTTGCAAACTGGGGGCATGGAGGTCACCATGATCATGGAGAGAAGGCGAGGCAGGGGGATCACCTCCCGGTTACAGAGGATGGTGCTGATCTCTTGCTGGGCCTCGTAGATCTGATACAGAAACTTAGAAATGAACGCTGTGCCCAATATGGAGCACTGGACAGGCCAACTCACCAATGGTTAAAGATTAAATCATAAATAAACTATAATAATAATAATAAACTATCAATCAGTGGGTCTGTGCAGATTGAATAGATTAAATTAAATACAGAATACTAACCTTCTTCAGAAAACCGACATTGTCCTGCCAAGCACTTTGGAGACGTGGTGTGAACGAATACTGAGTCTCCTTAAAGAATCTGGCCAAAATATCAGGGCTGTTTTTGAGTGTGCTGATGATGAGCTCCGACACCAGCTCATCTTCCGTGGCTTGTTTCAGCCCCACCAGGAACTGAAGCAACACAATGTTGCCAGCTCTAGAGTGAACACAAGGGATTAATCACAAGAGATGTCTGGGATGAACAGAACACACACACACAGTTTTGGACTACTACCTGCCAGCTGTTCCAAAGCTAGGGTCATAGAAGCTGATTCCATGCTTACGGGAACAACACAGCTCCAGAAGGAAATTGTGAACTAACTCTCGGACCACGGATACGGCAACATGCTCTGGGTCTTCAACCATCTTTACAAAAATGTAAATAAAAAATAAATAACGACAGACAAAATAAGTCACATTTATCTGTGACCTCTTCATGCACAAACAAATATGCATGCTTAAAGCAACGAATCACTTCATGTAATAGAATAAGATTCATACCACGACAAGCTAGTTTCAGTTGTTCAGACAAAGCATCAAAATATGGAAGTGATATACGATAAGTGAATTGTCTGAACTATTACTACTATTACTACTATCTGAACTATTACTGTCACAATGTGACAGTAATAGTTAAGTTTTGCCCCTAGCGAAACCATTATTTCAACTTATCTAAATAGTTTTAGGGTGGTACCCAGGCAGTAAAAAACAAAAGGGCTAATATGTCACCGTGCTGTCTTCCGTGATTGCGTCCACAATGCCGTTCCATTTGTATAAGGATGCTATCTCCGCTAACACAGTCGGTGTGAAGAAACGCACTTTCTGCGTTTTACTGATAGCCGTGTTCTTTACAACCTGCAGCAAGAGAGACAGAAAAACATGACTTTGGAAAGTGACTATGTACTGTATGCAAACGCAACAGCTACAATGATTTATTCACTCACTTTAGACTTCAGAGTTGATAATATCAAACTGACTATGGAGATTCTGTCTTGATTTATCCCCGAAGTCAAAATCTCTGGCAGGAGCTCTGGCACACAAAACCAACGTGTCAACAACATGTGCTGGTATGGTACTACTGTATTACATAAATAATAATTATGAAACACTATACCTTTGACCTCTAAAATCTGTCCAATTGTGGTAATATCTCCAGACACCAAGAATGATAGCGCAAACTTAGTAAAAGCCAGGCGAACATCAGGTTTTCCCTGGAGAAGTGTGTATACATTGCAATAGTAAATGTAATACGAACGAGTCTTGCATAAGCACATGCATGCTTAGATGACATGTGCATACCAAGTCACTTTATTACATCTTTCTTCCACAACATATCCCACAACAAGCAGTGGACATGTCTGTTTTTGTATACGTTAAATAAAAAGAAACTTTCACCCTCTGTGCAAACTAGAACAGCCCAGTGTTCCATGAAAGTCAAAGGGGAGGTTCACGGATTTCACTTTAATATTGCCCATTATTTCTCTCTAGGGGAATTCATGGGAATAAGTATATTACATTAATGTCCAAGTACCTCCGGTCAATCTAACTGTTTTGGTGTAAAATACGACTTTGTTTCAGGCCATGTATAACAGATTTAGCTGTCTGGATGCTACGCACACTCAGACTCAAGTGCAAACTGTTGTTGCTGATGTACAGTGACACGGCCACAAGAGACCAGAAGCATTCCAGTTTTGCTAATATAAAATGCATAATCCTATATGTTTGTTTAGTAATCGAAAATCTTTGCTGAAAAATATGTCAAAAATGTTATTGAATTAGAATTTCTTATCCCGTAATTTAAGACAAACTAATATACTTTAGATGACACAAGGACATTGTTGTCGACTGGTGTGTTAAGCCTGGCTTGAGACATTATAAATAATGGATTGCTCTTCCCAGATGATTTCCCAGTTATCTCACCCTTCTATCCCTTCTCCGTGACAGTGCAGACAGGCTCTTGTTGAAGTGAATGTTACTTAAGACCTCCCTGGCAGCATCTCTACCCTGTGACACCATGGCAGACAGTAGACTAAGGCACTGACGGACAAACCTGTAGACAAGAGGGAACAACATTTCAGGGCCAGAAATAGTGACCACACATCACCGTATACATGAACTAAGGCCAAGGCCATCACACCTACCCGTAATTTTCAGATTGGAGAGAATTCTGTATGATTTTAATGTAACCAGACAGCTTTTTCACAATTGTGGAGCCGACCATGTTGAAATGAGACAAGTCACTGGCTGTCCTCAGTAGAATCATTTCTAATGCTTCAAATATAAGGGACACCTGGGCAGAATGAATGAAAGGAGATTCAATACTTGTTAACAGCACTGGATGTAAAGGCATTTGGCTTGGTATTGTTGGTAAGATATTTCCACGCCACGTCTTAGTCTTACATTAAATTCACCTTACCTCGCTTTCTTTTTGACTTTCACCTTCGAGCAAATTGAATATTTCTGCGCATTCCATGGAGATTTTAATATAGGCTTCAACCACATCATATAGGTCAGAGCATGGCAGTTTCCTAGCAAATGAAATGAACTTCCCAAGCCCTGCAGGCAAACAACCACATTATTATCACGAGCCAAAAAGGCCCAATATAGACGTATTGTCAGTAAGTATCTACATGCACACACACACGAACCACTACCTTTCCATGCCTTAGTATGTTCCTTCAACATGGCTTTAAAAACTGTTCCATTAAATTCGGTAACTTTCTCCTTCTTTGCATCAATGGTAGACTCCGATAGCGAGTCTTCACAGCGACGTTTACCCATTATAGCGCAGAAATTGACCTAAAAAGTGTTTAGGAATGTCAGTAAAATATTTGTGGTGTATTCGGTAGACCCACGTTCCAGCATAAACAGAACAATGTCCCACGAAAATGTCTTCCGGGTAGGAATGTACATCGTATTTAGTTCCGGTGTTGAAAGTCACAAAAATGTATCAAAACAATTACTGAACAATCTACAGCGAAATTTGTGGACTACATACCTTTATTGTTTTCTTCTGTAATAGTACCTATACCTAGTTTATTTTTTCATCTCTAGGCTACCAACTTACAGGTATCGCCGATTGTCTGAGCAGCTTTAATAGTGGTGAATGGTGCCTTGTGTCAAAATATTGTATGTCTACAAAGTTATCAGTCTACATAATATTTCGAAATAATATTTTAGGCTACCAGAAGCGAGGATAATGAATTAAAATGTTTCCAGCGTGAACTCCGTACTACCTACGTTGACATGCAGATGGCGCTGCTGTTTGATAACTGGAGCCAATCCACAGTGCTGCCGTTAACCTGACCTCAGCTCAGATCGAAATAACACCAGGCCTGCAGGCTGCACGTGTTTCTTCTCATGCTGGTCCAACAGCATCATAAAGGTCTGTGTCATGCAGCTATGATTTAACAGTATAGGTCTACTG
Organism: Typhlichthys subterraneus; assembly: GCA_027564835.1. NCBI lineage: Eukaryota > Metazoa > Chordata > Actinopteri > Percopsiformes > Amblyopsidae > Typhlichthys > Typhlichthys subterraneus. The sequence goes on from JAODUH010070778.1 coordinate 10,680, forward strand.
CAGACACATGAGCCTGTATGCTAATGACCTATATGCCTACTGCGTATGTCCTTCTCCTGGATATAAACTACTGGCAGTCTAATATTTCCTGAAGATTAATAATAACTGTAGCTTACTAGTGCACACATTATAAGACACCTCTGTCAAAAGTCTGCCAACTGATATGCAAAACTGATTTCAGAAAGTCTAAAGATAATTCTATTTCTTTGTCTAGACTTTGCATATGTCACAAACGGTGGATTTTAGCAGAGCCACATAGCTAAATAGTCTCCCAGCAACTCCAAAAAAACTAATCTCATCCATTAAGAAATACTCCCTGGCTTGCTCAATCCAACTAATGATTTATATTTAGACAGGCTTATATAAACCACAGACTAAATGTTGTTTAAAAGCTCCTGTAAAAGTAAGTTGTTAAACTTCAGCTTGACTTCTGACGTCTCACAATAGACAGAGAGCATCTGAAATAACTCAAAGCAAGTTTCTGTATTTGAATTGATGCTTTTATTCTATGTGACAGAGAGAACGGCCTGAAGGGCCCCTTGTACACAAAGGTAAAAGCGTATCGCATCTCTCTCAACCATAGAGGTAATCATATTCATAAAAAGGATACAGCTATTTTGTATTATTCTGTGTACCTGCTTTGCCACTGCAAAACCCGTTGTCAAGCAGTTCTTAGCTATAACCTTCCCTGGACACACACGTGCACCCCCCCACCCCCCCACCCCCAACACACACACACACACACACACACACACACACACACTACTGTATATAGTGTAGCAGCACTTGAGTGCTTAATCAAAATAACCCTTTGTGCTGCTGTGTTGCAGTCAATCACATACTTTACCCTTCGGTTTACAATTTAAAGGACAAAGGTAAAGGTTATTGTCACATACACATATGTTGCGAAATTCCTCCTGCATTTAACCCATCCCTCAAGGGAGCAGTAGTTGAGATCGCTAGTATTATGCACATTATAGTATGACTACACTACATATCACTTATGTATGCTCAAAATACTTCAAGGTAGACATCTTGGAGAAAGACTATACCTTTTAATATGTAATGTTAGCAGATGTCACTTACTTATTTCACGTAAGTGAAATATACAACATAAGTGACTACACCTTTAATGTATTTGCAAAATGCTGCCTTGCTCATCGTTGATGTACTTCTGACACGATGGCTCAACCTTCACTACACGTGGCAGAAGTCTTTTTGGACCAATGACCATCCTGCTCTGTGCTCTCAGATTCACTGGTCTGACTTGTAACACAACATGCACACCAGGGCAGACATTAAAAAATACATTCTGGCATTTATGGACGGGAAAACGCTGTGCCTCTCCTGTTTCCCCTGTAGTCCAGTGGCCAACACATGCTGGATCCCCCAGGGAGAGCTACGCACACACTACACGGTATAACAAGTCCTAATGGGGCAGCACCGACGATTGCTGCTCATGCATGACATAGAAATGCCTACGGACCCCTCTCATTGGCTGAGCGTTCACCAGCATGGGTACTTTCACCTGCAGCTCGAGCCCTGTAACAGATTAATGCTGACTTTGTGACATTCCTGCTAGACTTTGATAGGCTCAATATATTAGCAGAAAAATAAATGCACATTTCATTCTATAGCAGCACTGATACCAACCCAAGCAACAATAATATAATAATAATACAATAGTATGTATATTATGTAATGTATATGTATCTTTTATGATTCACTCCAAATATAGAGGCAAAAACATAAGGATGCAAGCAAATGTGTAAGGGAATGATTGAATTGTTAAGCAGGCATGCCATATCACAGCACTGACTGACAAACTGTAATGCACCCTATAAATCATTGAAATACTTGTTTATAAACCAAACTACTGTACTGCTTTGTGTAGATAGGTTTAGGGGCAAATAAACCAGGACTATTCAATCTAATTAGCCCCCCAATAAATCCCTGAATCCCAAACCCAAAATGATTTGCCTATTATTGCAACTATATTGACACAAATGTTAGAACAATGTTGACCCCAGAAACCCTTCTAGTGCCAGAAAACACAGCATGTGGTCTAAATTGATGCGAAGAATAGGATAGAATAAGATGTCAAAACACTATGGCTTATAGAATGCAAAAGGTGCTTAAAGGTGGGGTCAGTGATTGTATGCTAATAAATGTTTTGTCAAATTCAGTGAAGACCTCCTCTCAGTCGGCTACTATCAGTTCTGTGTGCGAGCTGAAAGAAGAATCTGGTGTTTCTACACAGCCCTGGCTCTGTAAATGGGAACATAAACAAAGTGGTGCAGACCGCACCAAACAACACTATCCTAGCCTTGGCAATGTTTGTCCAATGTGTGGGGCAGAGCTTCTAAGGCAAGACTCCAGACAAAATGTGAAAGGTCATTTTGCTTTTGTACTTTGGGTATGTGCACATTGGTGTAGCACAGTGCTGTTCTCCAACAATGAAGCACACAGTACAAGCAGGGCCGTGGACCGCTGGGGACGTTTCAATGTTCCTCCCCACAGCTGAAGTCACTTTACCCTGCCTATTTTTGCCACAGCACTCCCAGTGCCTTCTGGGAGGTGGCTCCATTTCCGGCGTGCGCCTCTCTCCTCATGATAACACCATTGCCGACGCCAGATGCACATCAAAGATCACCCCACGCCTAACAAACAACTAGACACTTGGCCTATCAGAAACATCTGGGAGTGGTTGGCTGCAGCTGTAAGCCTGTGCCCCCACACAAGCCCCTCAAACCACTAGGACCCCCCTGCCCCCCCATGCGGACATAATCTCACGGAAGGTGCAGATGTTTCTCTTCCTTCATGCCACCACAAAGAAAGCTAGGATGCGTTGTGAAGTGCTATTATATTTAGACTGTTTGTGCTACGCCCAGATTGGGTTCAGGGCCTTGGCCTGTGGGTTGTCACTATTCAGCATGGTGATTGAAAACAGGCACTCTTAGCGGGTGCTGTTTTGTGTTTGTAAACAAGCGAGTGGGAACTGCTAAATATATACTGGTTTGACTGCATGGGTTAGATAGCACACTACATGGTAGGTATACTGTTCTCTAATGGTGCTGCAAAAACACCCTCTGCGGAACGAGATGTTGGTTTTGAGTGTACAGTAGGAAACCTCAGTGTAAAATAGCTTCTGTGTGTGTCAGCCACAGGCAGCTGTTCCAGTAGATGCTGCGACAGTCTTCACCAATTGTGTGTGTGTGCAAATATACTGTACACTATTATGAATTTTTATATTTATAGTGTGAAATGATCGATTGTAGCTTTTATTGTACTTCTCAGCATTCGTATTTATTACACAATATGTAACATTTATAGGCACATTTGAACTTTTCACTTTAGCATTACGCTTGAGCTGGGGAATCATTTTCCCTAAAGAACATCTTTATCCAGTAGTGCTGTCAGACGTTAAGTGTAAATGTCTGGAACAACCTTGCTTGAAGAACAAACTTACGCAACATAAAAACACACAGTGTTCATGTACATTGGTAAATGGACTGCATTTATAGAATGTTTTTTTAACATTCAGGCAACTCAAAGCTCTGTACAAGCGCCTCACATACACCCATTTACACACACATTCATACAGTGATGGTAGTGTTAGCCATACAAGGCACCATCGGACAACAAGGAGCAGTTAGGTCTTGCTCAGAGACACTTGGTCAGGAGGAGGCAACATCTCGATCAATCGTCACCCCGCTCTGCCCACTGTGCCACACTGTCCGCTAGACTATGAATGTGACTCTACTTGTCATAGCTAGAGCCATTGTAAAGTTGACCACATATTAATGCAGGGTAACGTAATGCTGATACCAGACCTGACAGTCTGGAGAGTCTTCCGCTCCTGCAGACTCCCTATGGTGAATAGGAAAACACTATGGTGAATATCACAGCCTGTTATTCTTTCCCTTTGCTGTGTCTGCCTCTTCCCTCTCTGTGCACACCATTAAAACAACATCCCCAGCCCAGGGCCACTGAACACTATATTTGAAGCGCAATTTAGTGATCTAGCCTCCCCGTGACCTCCTCCTCCTATTCTCCTGAATGAAATGGGTTTGTTATGTACATCAAAGACAGGCTCTTTGTTTATATTGTTTATACTTTCAATATCGCTGCATTTACTTAGTCCTGTAGTGTAAGCACTTTGAGCTAGCAATGTTTCACTGTGGTGGGTGGGGCATAATCACCATCATTGCAACAATGCCCTAGGAATGGTATCCCGTATTCAAATCACGTTCCTCTGATTCGTATTCATACATAGTAGTACACCTTTTGCTAAAAGTAGTCCCTCTCCAACTAGGGATGTAATGGTGAGTGGAGGCAAAACACAAAATCTGATTAGGTAATATGTATGTAAACAGCATATGGAAATACCCTGAATCAAATTGTAGGTTTTAAATTACTTATGGATTTGGTAATGAAGGTTATAGGTTCTCTGTGTGAAATGGGTTTTTATGAAGCTCTTTGAAAATCAAACCTTGGTTATGGAATATATACATAAATTGGGGTTATAATGTATAACTAGCAAAACAACTTGAGTGTACTGCAGCAGAAACCTTCCCGATGTTAATAAATAATTGCAGTAGCATCACAAGACCAGAGTTGTCACCATTTCTCTCAAAACATGAATTTTCACTCTAAACATAACTGTAAGTTATAAGTAGTTAAGTAATTATATAATCCATATATTTGAGGTAAATGCTGCTTAAATGATTCCAGTCAGTGCTTCCCTGTTGATTGATCTCAGACCATTCATTATTTTTACAGTGACTGCCCATTTCAACCATGGCAGGCATACTGATTGTATGACTAATTTAATGAATTGTCGTATCATTTGTCATTGCTTTGACATCTTAAATTATAACTATGGTTGCCATTTGTCACTTTGTCATGTGTCATCAGCAAAACTCCTGACTCTTTTAGATGATGAAATAAGATTATTGTTATACTGTTATTGTTTTATTATTTTTACTATATGAACAGTGTATTCTGCACTGGCAACACTAGCGTCTAGCACATCTTTGTTTACACGCAGAAGGCATGGCCTGTCTCCCATCTTGAACACTTCACATACTGCTTTGATCTGAGGACAATTTTATCTCTTATAAGATGCAACCTCACCATTCTTAATTACTCGGCTGCAGACTTTAACGTTAGGTTGTGAGTCATTCAAAAAAACAAAATCACTCCCTTTGCTTCAAATTGAGGACTTGGTTTCAAAACCTCAGCTGAATCATCAAAGCAGAAGTCACGTATGTGGTTAGTTACTAAATGAGGTTACAATATAATTCCTGAACTATTAAAATGATTATATAGCTATCTGCAATTTTCTGATTGAAAACCTTGTCAGTGTATTTTTAGCTGAGTGAGGCTTGCATAGTTTTATGGAGTGCTACTGATGAGCTTATGCAAAGAACACATGTAAAGAGAATGTATCTTAAAAAGATCTGCATTCACATCTGTACATTACCAATATTAAACGGTTATCAGCTGATTCATTCCACTGTATAATATTTATTATATTACAGTTTTTCTCAATTGTTTACACACAAATACTGGTACTTGAGACACAATGACCACAACATGTAATTCATGCGCCAACCCCCTGAACCAATTCTGCTAAACTACAAGCACAATTCCTGCTTTACATTAAATTTTCAGATCTAAAACACACTTTTGTCAAAACACTACACACAATTCTCTGCATTTGGCACAATTTTCATGAAGAAAATCTC
>JAODUH010070789.1:0-16428 GCA_027564835.1 Typhlichthys subterraneus
TTTTTTTTTTTTTTTTTTTTTATTATGGCAGTCCTGGTCCTCCATATGGAACAGCCTGAGCTCCCGTCCACGTTGCGCGAGGCCTTTGCTTTTGGCAGTCTGCAGCCGCAGAGCAAAAACCTCTTTATAGTCACAGTGTGTTAAAAACAACTCATTAAAGTTGCACAAAATTAGAAAACATACACAATGGAATTCATACAAATTAAGACTTATTAGCCTTGTGTGCTACATCAGATAACCTATAGGCAGATTCATATAATAACGGGCCTTTTTTTCTAGATGTTTAATCATCCTCTGGTGGGATTTTTGGCCTGTGTTAGATGGGTGAAGGGCAGCAGTGTTTGTGCACAGCAGTACAACAGGACACCCCCCCTCCCCCTCAGAAACGGTCCTGAAGAATTCCCCACATCCAGCCTTGCTGTGCCAGCGAAAAATACTTTCCAAATTCCAAAGTAGTGAATCGGCTAATTTTGTGAACCTCCTTGACCACCACTGATCCCTGGGTGGATGTTCTCCAGGCAAACAAGGCAGCCTGCTAGCCAGACAGTGAAGCAGTTGAAAGTTGGGGTCAGGACCCCTCGATGATGTCCGATCCCTTGCATGCTCTAAACCTTTTACCCAGCCTAGCTATATCGGTGGTTAGAAGTTGAAGGGTGTTTCCAAAAACATTCCTTTACCTAATTGCACAAAATTAATAGGAAGTGAAAATCGTGAGGAGGTAAAAATGTGCAAACACAAAAAAACCTGTAGTAGGTCTATGTAGTAGGCCTACTACTATAGTAAGCTTACTACATGTAGTAGGCCTATGTAGTAAGTCTATGCAGTTATATATGATATTAGTTTACAAAATGCATTACTTTAGAGTGATCACAGTAGCTCCAAGACTGTGATCAAATTTGCAATAATTAGCAGTTCTGATTTTTTTCCGGAACATATATCTTGTCTGCGTGTTTGCCTATGTGTACTGTATGTGCATGTTGGGTGTCTTAATATTGACACCATCTGACAGTTTGGCTCTTTGATAGTGTTCTTGTGCGTGTGCGTTTGTGTATGTGTGCGTGCGTGCCTGTGTCCGTGTGTGTGTGCGTGCACGCGTGCACACGTCTTATGCTCTATTAGCAGCCTGTTACCATGGCTAGAGGTGGGTCTATTAGACCATAACCTGGGTCAGAGCCAACAGATGATATGCACAGATGGAAGACCAGGTTAACAAGACACCTAAATGGAATCGTCTAGAACACAATTTTTAGATCCTGGTTTATTGCACTGCAAAAAATTGCTCTTTAAAAATAAGTTAAAAAATGAATACTGATGATTACTGCTCATAATAAGTAAATAAATCTGCCAATGGAACAAGTCAAAATTTGCTTGTAAGATTTCCTGAAATATAATATAATAATATCTGGATAGAAGCACTCTTGTTAGGTAATTGTGTCTTATCGTAAGTGCGTGTGTGTGTGTTGTGTGTGTGTATGTGTGTGTGTGCGTGTGTGTGTGTGTGTGTGTGTGTGTCTGCATTATGCTTATATTATATCTAAACAAAGTAATTAAAAGCAAAATAAATAAAAGCTCCAATTCACATCTTCACATTGATTGAACCAGCGCAAAACGAAAGAACGCTTATTTTTTATTATTTGGCAATAGTTTCACAACATTAATTGAAGTTAAGTTACCACTTATCGACAAATCAAGACAGTGATATATTTTTGTTCACAGGCTAATGTTTTCATCTAGACTACTGGGTTTTTTTAGTAACAGGGTGCGTCTGTGGTTTCACTTAAGCGTCTTCTACAGGAAGGGATATTGCTAGCAGCTGCTGGTCCATAAAGAAACAGAGCAGATTCCTGAATAAAAAGAGTTGAAGCAAATCACAGGTGGAGTTTGTGATGGGGGAACACTGAGCTAAAACCAGTTTGTCATCTAAAGTAGAAATTACCTTCCCATGAAGGGAAAGGGTGGGAGTACAATGAAGCAATGAATTATTACATGAAAATACTGTACAGTATATGAAGGGGAGGAAAAATATTAGTCAGGTGGTGGACGTGGGTTATGAGAAAGCCAAGAAATATTATAGATATAAGAAACACTGATATTCTTCTCTGTGGATCTGAATAGACTTCTACTTCTGGTGGACAACAGCTGCAAAGCATCAAATATTTTATGAGTGAGAACATGTGAGCCATTTTTGAATACGAAGCATTTGCTTACATTTTGGTACAACATAATACAGTAAATAATGTTTGCGATGGCCTCAGGGTTGGAAAAGATATGGCAAAATAATACACTTTGTCCGTGGAGCTTACAGGGTTGCTTGTTTGGTTGGGAGAAGATGAATCTATAAATAAGATGAAATAGGAGCAGGCTAGAACGAAAGAGTATATTCCAAGATGAATTAGAGCTGTTAGACGACAAATCAAAACAAAGCCAAAGGGAATGCATGAGAAGAGGTGGTGCGGAAAGGAAGGAGTGCTAGCAAAACAGGATGAAACGTCTCGGAGACAGAAAAAGGTTTTCTCCGCAGGAAATGGCTTTCACACAAATTCAAGACCTTGCCAAGAAACTTGTAAATATTTTTTTCCAGGTTTTCTCAGTGGATTGTTTTTGTTGTTCTTGTAAAAAAATAAAGCAGTAGGGACAGTATGCTGTCACTACAACATGAATAGATTGCTTTTTTTTTTATATAGCGCTTTTATCCAAAGCACTATACAGTATTTTGCCTCACATTCACCCATTCACATTCATATTCTATTTCAGCCAGAGCATAAATCTACATGGAAGGTTACAAAACATCAGTCACAGACCACATCCTTTAGACAGGAGGAATTACTATTCTGGGTACGCCATATGAAAATAGTGTGGCATATTCCTCATGGTTCCTCATACTCCACATGGTGTACACACGATGTGGAGAATATTTCTACAGCTTCCCATACAGTACGCCAAGATAAACAAGGCCGTTATATGCTCGTCCCATTTATACAGTAAGCAAGATTATTTTGTTTAAAGTGTAACTGCACCCCATCTCTGAGCCTGACTCCACCCACTACAACTTTGAAAAATGCTTCAAGAAGTTGAGTGAGGGGAGGGGCTGATATGGGGACCAACATTAACATTAACATTAACATTTGAATTTGATGACGTATGAGTGTATTGAGCGTACCGATGAAAACCAGCCAGGTCCTGGAGTGATTTTTAATGGATTTGATAGGAATTTTGTCAATATTAACACCAGCATTGATGTGTCTATTCACAAAAACAAAACACATTTTAGGGTGCAGTTAAACTTTACCCTTGGCCTGCCTGTTGATGTGATTTTGGTTTAATGTCTTATCAGGAGTATTGCTTTTAGCATCTTCTAGGCTACAACAGGAAAATTGTCATCAAATAGGGATAATCAAATGCGCACACCAAGTGCACATACCTGTGTATAAATCCTAATTTTACATGTTTAATGGGTCACAATGAGCAGGAAGCTGCTATCTATGTGTTATGCGAGAAGCTATTAATGTGATCTCTGTCTAAAATCTTCATGTGCGTCAGTCAGGGAGCGTCTGAGTGTTAATACCGCTGCCCTTGTCTGGTAGATGGGTCAAGACATTGACTACTACATTGTTGTCTACAAGTGCTGCAAGCCAGTTTGAAATAAAGTGCACAGACACACTTATCATGCTGGGTGTGAAGGTAGTCCTGCTCACCTAATCCCCCGTTCATGTTAATTATAAAGCGAACATATATTGTAATACACTAAAGGCCTGCTATATGTATTTATCTGTCTTGCCAGAATGCATATTTGAATGGAGGCAGGCTATATGCGCTGCCTATTGAAATAAAACATTGTTAATGTGTAGAAAAAGCAACGTTATCGCGCTGTTATTGTGCCCTTGGGGAAATGGTATTGCTTGTTTGGTTTAGTCGGTGCTTGTCAAAAGGGAATCCCTAAAACCACAGTGAATATGATCAGGGGGAGGAGGAGATGAGTATGGCAGCCATGAGGAATAAGAACCTGTGACCTTTAACCTCTGACCTGTGGGTCAACATGACTAGTATTATATATATATATATATATATATATATATATATATATACTGTATATGCATACATACACAGTTGCCCATGTGGACTAACGTACCTATAATCTAGACTTGAATATGTTATATATAACTTACATTAAAGGTTTTATTGATTGATTGATTGATTGATTGAGTTATCAGTGTCCTCAACCTGGTCTGTGCAGGTTCAATGTACCTTTTTTCTCCAAATATCATCAAGAAGGCAGGAATTGTGTGTGGCTAAATTGGTCACTGATCTCCCTCACTGCACATAGACGTGTATATGTATAGAATTCCATGGAACAGTACACAATAGCAGCAAACATTTTCCCCGAGGTTGTTTGTATAGGAATTGGTGCACAGTAGTTGGTATAGTGGTGCTCACATTTAGATTTAGCTGGGTTATAACCTATAATTGAGCTTTTACATTTAACCTCAGTGCCACGAAAGAAAAGCGAAAGGCAGACAAAAACTGACACAGCCACCACAAAGTTATGAGGATGTGTGTGTGTGTGCCAATGTGTGAGTGTGTGTGTGTGTGTGTGTGCGTGTGTGTGTGCACATTATCATACACACGTGACAGAGATGGAAATGCACATTCGTGCAGCAAATGGCATGTGCCCGGAGATATTATTCGACACAGTATACAGTATATTGTACTCTGAGTCTGCAGCAGAAGAGATTCTAGCACCTAAGTAAGTAATAACATGCACGTATGTTCTGAGAATGTTAAGAGATGTTGAACACACAGTAAGAAGATGCTATCCTTGAGTTACCGCCAATGCCAAGTTTGTTATCATCTGGGATTTGCTTTTTTCTTTTAGTTTTTATTTTCTTTTCTTGGTTGACAGCAACTGACATTACATAACATTACAACATGCAATAGTATATCCAGCCCTAGTTTGAGTGGTTTTTGGTTAAATTGAGGGATTTAGGGGTCTTATTTAAACTATATTGACTCAGGATTATAACAACTATCAGGATTCAAATGGTATGGCATGAGAGTGAAATCCTCGTGGTCAACAACATAAGTAAAAAATAAAAAAATAATACGAGAATACGCACAATAAACCTTTTTTATGAGATTCAAAATATAATTAAATAACAGGCAACACAATAAGGTGACTGTGGATATAAAGTATGCATATTGTGTGTACAATAGCTCTGTCAATGTTATTTTAAGAATCCAGTGGCTTGCAGGGGAAAGGTGCGGACCAGAACCTGAGCTCTAGTATTGTTTGCCTGACGGTGGCAGGGTGAACAGTTGCTGAGTGTAACATTTATCTGCAAGAGCAATGAGGCTAGGCTTGGAGACAGGAGGTGTGCTCTCAGATAAGGTAATAATGATCGATGTTCACAGAAAGGATTTAGTAACAAGAAGTAAGCATAGCGTAACGCTGAGAAGTGTGGGTGAGGACCCAAGCACACAACAGGCAGGCAGAAGTTGCAAATAAACACGTTTGGTAATAATTTTAAATTGAAAAACTTTTAAAAGTTAAAAACCGGGCACACAGAATGAGCAGGAACATTGACAAACACCAACAAAGAACTGCGGTAAACACAAGGGCTTAAACACACAGGCAGACAAGGCAGAAGGCAAAGCATTGGACCGTGACAATAAGGAGCGTATGAAATGAGACACGATTAACCAAAGACACAGGTGATTAATGAGACTGGCGAACACAGGGCAGGGACTGACAGAGCAGGCCTGAGACACACAGGGAACGCAGGACAGACAACACAGGGTCCACGGGACAGACTGGTCAGTACACATGTAGGTACAGGAGGACTAGGCAAGAATCAGGATCAAGACGGCCAACGTGGGTTTCTAAAAAAACAGGCAACATTAATTAAATTCAATTAAACTGTAACAGAGCACCAGAAAACATGAAACATTCAGCCCCAAACTCACAGAAACACAATATTGAAATATGGGAGAAAAAAAACACACAAAGCAATGGGACTGGAACAGAAACATTGAACCCAAATACGACCTGGAAGAGGAAAAACATGGAACGCACACCTGTCTGAGCTGGATGTTACTGTACAGTAATAGGCTGGGGCCACATGCCTGCTTCCTTGACCATTAGTTTAGCCATTAAGAGGCCTAAACATATATGTAGATTTAGCTTCTGTCAAAGGGAATGGTTTGTTTCGATAAAAGAATAGCTTGTCTTGAAATGATTGACCGAGAGAATGGATAACAAAGCAGTGTCACGGTCACAGCCCAAAACACCCTGTTAGCCTGTGACTGTCAGTGTGCCTTCTTTGTCCAAGGAGTGTCACGATAGCTGACGCCACTGGCAATGCAGCATGACACCATGTTTGAATGTGAAACTGGTGACTGCTGGAAAAAGGTATAGCCAATAGTATGTCCGTGCTGTAGCCAGGCTAACTAGCTACTCCTTCAGGGATAAAAACATGAAAGACAAATGTACGCAATGTAACGGCTCTGCTGTTTGAGTAACATCTCTCATTTACAGCCTCCACCTTTCCTTCACCATCCGCAAGGTTCTTATATATCATGGTGAGATCAACACGAGAAAGGGTTTGGGGGGGGGGGGGTGATACTGGTGTTAAAATGTTAATGGAATGATCTTAAAGAAAGTACCTATAGAAACGCTTGGACTTCTGTTATATATGAAATATATCCTTGATGAATATACTGTACATTGAATTCAGGTGAAAGAAATGTCATTCAATCGAGTTCAGTTGAGTTCAATGGTGAATGAATGCTTTACATTGTTTGCTAAAATGCTGTTACTTTAAACTGGCCTCTATATTGCTTCTAAAAATGCTACGTATTCTCTTCCATGTTGTTTTGGATCCTTGTGTATTTGGACAGATTCTTCCCCTGGACTCTTATTCTCTGGGTGCCTCCTCTTTATTTTATTTGTAGATGTATGGGGTCACACTGAATCACAACATTTATTTTTTTACATTTTCATATACAATAAGTTCCACTTTATATTTTTATGCATAATATTGGCTGTTAAAAGGTCTTTAAAGGTCCTATATGATATAAAGATCATATATGTTATTGTAAACAACATTATAGTAGCAAACAACAATTTCCTAGGTATAGATATAGTACTTTGTGTACTTAGTGTTTTGAGCAGAGAATGACATCACAGTCTTGCAATGGTTGTAATCAAAAGGGAGCCTCCACTGCTGAGAAATTAATACAAGTGCCAAAACCTGCAGTTCACCAAATGGCCACTTGAGGCTGGCCGCAGTAAATACCCATAGACTCCAATGTTAAGATGCCCGACTTTACAGCAAAAATAAACATGTTTTGACCAAAAAACGGTTTTCAGTCTTCAAAACCGTTCTTGCGAAAACCTATGGGAGATGTCATGGAGGGTTGGTCCATATATATATACAGTCTAGGGTTGTAATCCAAGCTTCTGTTCTTTGCTTTTATAGATTTTATAGCCATGCTGGTGCTCTGTGGCTCACAGGCATTTGTTTTTGTCTGAGATTCTAGTGCTTAGTGTGACAATCATACACAGTTCCTTTGTATCTTGAAGTAGATACAGTTTAAGCTTTTGGCCAACGTGGCTTATTGAATGTAACATATGGTCGAATATGTCCTCTGGGATCAATAGAGAAAGCCTCTGTCACACTGCCCTGCCTAATAGTGGAGCATTATTAATCGCTGGGCAATATATTAATCTGTCCCATTCATTCCTGGCTCATATCACTTAGGTTTGTCATTCCCAAAACATGGAGAAGAGACACATTCTCTGAGGAGACAAAGGCTTGATTCTGCTAGGATGCTGTACAGCCGCCAGCATTGAGTCAGAGATGAGACCATGGGGGTCAGCTGCTGTTGTGTGCTGCTGGACTAAACCAGAACAAACAGATATAATGTACCATATTAGCTGTCCGACATGCTATGCTAGTTCTACAGTGGATGAAAGAAGCACTTTCTCTGCCAAATACACAAGTGGTAACATCACAACTGGCCTGTAGCTTTACCTTATGTGTTTGATGTTAGCACTTCAAATCAATATAGGCTACTGTATTGTAGGTAGCTATTGTGTTTACAGTCAACCCAATCAAAGACATGTGTCTGTGTGTGTGTGTGTGTGTGTGTGTGTGTGTTTATGCATCAAAACTGAACCCAAACCGTCATAAGTAATAACATGGGTTGAATGCTCATGTTAACAGGCCATTTACACTGATTCTATTTCTATGTGACAGGGTGTCACGACAATAAACATTCTGGCACATTCAAACTGTGGGGTCTAGCGCCCCAGTCAATGGGTCCTCTGTCTCTGTTACCTCGGAGACAACAAGAATGCAGACCTCAGGAGACTCCCTCTGGGCCTGGATAGGATGTAAGGAGGAGATGGGATTTGGCTCACTGAGGAGGACGCATGCAGAGAGAGAATATTCGCCATGCAGACCTTGATAAGAGAGACAAGGCGTTATTTTTATTTTGTAGGTAAACGGTAATTGAAGATTTGTTAAATAGTGAAAATAAACATTTAAAATTAATTCATAGATAATCAGCTAGTTTAAATTCTGTGAGAGAACACATTTCTTGTCATTGGTTATAGGGGCAACATATTCTATAATTCACAAGACTTCATAGGAAGTGGGGAGGGGGTTGGCAGAGAAGGAGGGTCGCCTGACATTTCCTGTCCATGTGCCAAGATAAATTCTTGTCGGACGCCCCATATTGCCTGTCTCAGACAGATAGACTGACATTTGCCCTTTGTCGCGGTGCAAACTTTGTGTAATTCTACATACTTCCACTAGAGGTCCATGTGCTTCGTTCAACAGCCTTCTCTTGTAGGCTATGTCGTCATATTCCATTATATCGAATGTCATTATTTGCATTTGCATTTCACTGCAATTCATACATCATTCAAAAAAATATTCATCATTAACGTATTGTATATGTTGGTCTATGCTAGGCTGTAACACCACTAGGCCTACAAAGGCTTCTGCGTGATAAAGCCATGAACAAGGTCATGTTACAGCCATAGCCAACAGGTGTGATGATGACATCATCTATCTGAAATATCGCAAATGTCTCTACACAGTATGTAGGCTACATTGAACTTAAAGACTCTCTTGTCGTCCTCCTCGATTAGCCAAAAACCATCTCCTTACGTCCTATATCCATGTACAGAGGGAGTCTACTGAGGTCTGCATTCTTGTTGTCTCTGATGTAAACTGTCCTTTATTTTTCATATGAAAGATATGCGTCAAACTAATAGGAATTTGTATTAGGCTTATGGGACAGCAAGAACCTAGATTTGAGAGATGAGAGAGCCAATAGCCTATACACATTAGGCTAAATCTTGTGATTGAATTAATTAAATTCATGATCACGCGTCATTGGCTGGCCTGTTGGCATTCTGAACTCCCATATAGTGGGATATTTGAATTACATTTGTGTTTTTCACCTGGATGACTCACTGGCTAGGGCTAGACATAAGGGTAGGAATACTGCTGTATTTTGGCAAAATGTCTAAACATTCCAAATTAATTCACTGCCATATATGGATATTTGCTACATTAATTAATGTAGCAAATATCGTGTAGATTGAATGACACCTAGCCTACGTCATTCAACAGTAAGTTCAGTGTAGTGCTTCTAAATTGTGGTAAGGGGAATCACCATTAGTGAATTGCGACATCTAGTGGTAGCATCAGCTTGTTCGAAAAAGGGTTTAGACAGTCAGTCCCTTCACGGCAGTTCATCCCATTCCCGTCCTAATTTCCTTGAACAAGTTTGGCGCCATTGCGGGATTTGCACAATAATCAAAAGTGAAAGGTTGCGCGGATGGTAGTAGCCCAGCTGCTACAGCTGAGCTGACATATCGGGGCTTTATTCGGGAACTGGTGATTGGTGGGTTAATTGTGGTTGAGGGAGGAGGGAACGATTGTGCCAAGGTGTGCAGCCTACTGGTCTCTGCAGCCTGGTCGTCTGGACGAGGCAGGTAGACGCAGTAACGCTCTACGACTTGAGATAACATTGTTTGTTTATTATGCTCTTGTTGTTTGTTGTTTTTTGCATGTCTAGACCAACACGTGACGGCACACAGAAGCGGAATTGATACTATCATGGATCTCTAAAGTCATACTCTAAGCCCGTGCGCCTGCAGCCATAGTTCCATTATTCATTTTTAGACTTCTGACTATTCAAGACAATGAGCGGTGAGTGACTTGCAACACTTATCTCAGACTACTACATGTATTGCTTACTGTGTAGGCGTATGCTACATGTTGATGATTGACAGATAGGCTGGCAGTATAACACACTTCACTCTATCACACGCATCAGTCTAAAACAGTAGACTGACTAAAGAGAATAATGTACTTAATGTGTAATGATATTTAAATATCTTCCACATACTTTAGGCCTATGTAGGCCTATAGGATATAACAGTTTCTTATAATGTAAAGGGATAGGTGTAGGCCTATATACTGTAGGTTATTGTAGTGTAGGCTATAGTACAATGTACAATGCATACATATACATACATACATACATACACACATGCACACATACATACACAGACAAAGTTGAATGCTTTCATTGAGCACAGACATTGACAACTCCTCTAAGTTAAAACCTGTAGCTAACACTATTATATAACTGCAATGTATAGTCGTTATTATCTAGTTCTATGTGTATAGGCCTATATGGCCACAATTCATCACAAACTGTTTTAGGGACTCAATAGATTATTTACATGGTAGATAACAACAAAGATTCCTGGCCTGCCCAGGCATGCCTGCTTCTAACCTACCTGTTATATGTTACTTCTGAGTTACTGCGATGGTTCACATGAACATGGCTGTGAATCTAGTGGTCTACAGAGAGATGGGTAGGCTACTGTGCGCTCATCAGATAGTGAAATGATAACTGTGAACAGGCCTGCAAAAAATGTGGAATAGGCTGCCGGCATTCATTTCTACACAAGTTCATTGTTATTTTTGCCTCAGGTCTGTTGATGTATAGGCCTAGTGATCTTTATGCAGATCAAAGCAAGTCCCATGAATTGAATGAATTGCAATGCTTTTTGCTGGTTTGTTATTACAGTTGGGTGTTATTGCAGTTGGACAACTGTTGGATATGCCTATGAATATAAAAGCTACTGTTCAAAAATCTCTGATATTTACGTTTATACAGAACAATTAGGAGTGCTGTACCTTTGTCAAAAAATAACCCTGTAAAATGCAGTTCCTTTGTCTCCTATACGGTTGGTGTGAATCACGGCAGTGTTTTTCATTCCTCTGCTTTCTAAACAATGGCACGCCAAGTCTTCCCGCTATTATAGTTTATGGGAAGTTGTACATGTACTGGCGGAAAGAGAAAATAAGCGTTTTTGTAAATTGCTCTCTTGACTGAATATTTAGTGTTAATCCATGAGATAGGCAATTCACCCATCATTTCTTGGACGAGTTCTAGTTAGGAAGCGTTTCCCCTCACAAGTAAAGTACGCAGGTTATTCGTGCATATGTGTGTAGAATACTACCAGCTTTCAAAGCATTACATATTTCATACTGTATTTTAGCAAGGATTCTCACCTCTGAAGAATATTACATTTTGTGCTGTACATGCTTACAATACGGTCTAAATCTTGAACCTTTATATATGTTGATATTCTGAACACATTTTTTTGTTGTTGCATTAAATAATAATTATTGTGGTGGGCTGTGGTTGTTTCATCCTTACAAAAATGTCAATGATAGTTTTTATTTAAAAAAAATAAAGTTCATAAAATAAGTAAGCTGTGACATTGGCGGTTAGGAAATTGTGAATGTGTGAAAATGTAATAAATCAACTGTCTCATTTAAAGAAAATTGCAGTTTCTAATAGTAATACAACAATATTATTAACATGTTCACTATCTTACATGCGCTCAGTGTGGGCAGAGAACCTTTACCCTTCCCAGGAGGAGACTCGCCCTGCCTCTCCGTGGTCAGAGGAGCGCTGCGAGGAGCTGTGGGACCACGTAGAGGGGGTGAGACACAAGCTCACCCGCATCCTCCATCCCGCCAAGCTCACGCCATACCTGCGCCAGTGCAAGGTGATGGATGAGCAGGATGAGGATGAGGTGCTCAACTCCACCCAGTTCCCCCTGCGCATCACCAAGGCTGGTGAGAGTGGGAGAGAGAGAGAGAGAGAGAGAGAGAGAGAGAGAGAGAGAGAGAGAGAGAGAGAGAGAGACGCTGTCGTGCTTTGGACATTTGTGGGAGAGCTGTCACATTACCCCCCATTAACATTAAAGTGTAACTGAACCCTAAAATGTGTTTTTTGAGCTGTTAGTAACCTAATAGGGTTGATCTGCGATGAGACACATCAACGCTGGTGTTAATATTGAAAAAAATCCAGTTTTTATGGACTTAAAACAGGACGTCATATCCGTTAAAAATCCCCCCTTTCACTCATACATCATCAAATTCAAATGTTGACGTTAATGGGGGTCCCCCTCTCAGCCCCTCCCCTCCCCTCACTCTGCTCCTTGAGCATTTTTCAAGGTTGTATTGGGTGGAGTCAGGCTCAGAGTTGGGGTGCAGGTACACTTTAACGTTGACATTTCAATTTGATGTCGTATGAGTGGACTGGTTGAAAACCAGCCAGGTAATGGGGTGATTTTTAGCAGACATGACATGTAAATCTGTTTTCAGACCATAAAATGCTGATTTATATAAAAACTGTGATTTTGTTAATATTAACACCAGCATTGATGTGTCTCATAACAGATCCATCCTATTACTTATAAGAGCAACTACTCTTTTTTGTTTAGTTTTTGTTTCATGTAATTGCACACACACCTATGTCATGTCACATTTTTCACTTGTGTTTTTATGGTGTGTTGTCATAGAGACCAGGTGGGAGATGATGAATGTCTGGGAGAAGCACTAAACTGAGGCAGAGTAATATATGAAAGGCAGTCTTAAGTATAGGGAATTGTGGGAGCGAGGGAAAGAGCAGATGGTAAATGAACAAAGAGATAGATGAAGGAGTGTAGAGAGATGATGCAAGAGGAGATTTACAGCAAACCTGCCTGGGGCAACTCCCTAGAGTTTAATTTTAATTCTTGATTCATTTGCCAAGGCTATCACTAACCATGCTCATTCATCACGCCCGTATTTGAAATACCGTTCAATTGTAAACAAGACCATTTGTGTGGCTTTCTAGAAATGTATCTATGTTTAACCATAAGAATTAAAACCACAAAGAACAGAAGTTGACATTTGTTTGTTTCTTCCCTATTGACTATTAACGATAGGTACCATTTCCACTGCCTTTTACATGTGCTCATTATACATAATATAACTTAAATGTAATACAAAAACAGTATACATTGTTTGGAACTATAGCAGCTGAGAGGAAGTTGACTGCATCCTTACAAAAACACACGCTAAAGGTAGTCGCATTGTGTATGCAACTTGAACGGCCTCCAATTTGCCTTGTATTCTTATTTTTACCCTGACATCTGTCCTGTGTGTTGTTGTTGTTGCATAGGCCGTTTGCTGGACATACTTCGAAGCCATGGCCAGCGAGGTCTTCAGGCCTTTATGGAAGCCCTGGAATTCTATCATCCAGAGCAGTATACCCAGCTGACTGGGAAACAGCCCACCCAACGCTGCTCTCTCATTCTGGGTATGTGATGGCCCTCCTGCTCATGGTTGTGTGTGTGTGTATGTGTGTGTTACACACAGTATATACAGGGTTCCCACCACTGGTCATGTTATTTCTGGAATATCATGGAAGGTTAAACATTAAAAATGATCTATAAGATCATTTGAAACCAAACCAATACGTAATGCCTGAGCCTTACTACTTTATATATTTTGTCAATTTGGTGCCTGTATTTTGTGATTTTCTTTATAGAAAGACATTTCCAGTAGAAATGGCACAAATAAGGGGCACTCCTCCCTCCTCACAAGTCCAATTTTTCGACTAGACTGAATGTTTACATCCATAGTATTTTTGCAAAATAGCGCATCCATTTTCAGTTTGTTTATTGATGCTATGCTACCTTTTACACAGACATTATTGTGGGCATCTGTTTTCCATTCAATATACGTAAAGGGAATTTAGATTTTTATTCTGTTAAAGTCAGGGAAAATCAGGGAATTTGATATGTAATGTGTGGGAACCCTCTATACGGTACATACTGAAGTATATACTTCTGTTCCCATTCCCTTCTGTGTGTTAATATGCCATATACATTTTTCTCACTCAGCTTTTGCATGTTTTCATTTAAATAAGATCTCACTGTAGTTATTAATGTATTTAACAAGCAATTAGATCATAGCTCATATACTACAATCTTAGTTATACTTTTACAAGAGGTCTTCAGCGTTATTCAGGCAGAGGACCCCTTGGCTGATAGAATATATATATATATATATATACACATATTACTACAAACGGACACTGTATGTAAGTACCTTTACCATACGTACCCTGACTGACCTGCACCTCCCTTCTGCTCCCCAGATGAGGAGGGGCCAGAGGGTCTGACCCAGTTCCTCCTGCTGGAGGTGCGCAAGCTAATGGAGCAGCTCCGAAACAGCCGCATGTGTGAGCGTCGCCTGTCGCAGCGTTGCCGTGTGGCAGAGGAGGAACGCAGTCGCGCCGAAAGGAAGGCCCAGGAGCTACGTCACGACCGCCTGCTGATGGAGAGGTGCTGCACACACACACACACACGCACACACACGAGCTCCTCAAAACTGATCCGGGACCCCCGTCTCTCCCCCCACTGGAAACCACTAATGTAGAATATGGAGTCACAAAAGCACTTTTTGTATCACCGTTTTATTTTTATTAAAAAATGTTGACACATGGAATCTATTAAGGATATAGAAAGCGATTGTAAGGTAATACACTTTTTATCGAAATCACCAGGTATATCTCCTTACTGCTAGCGTACATTCACTGTGTATGCAAATAGACATGTTTTGATCGAAAATAAATACACATTCGTCAAACTGGATTTGTCAAACTGGATTGCATGGGAATGTTCAGAAATACATGTTCATTCATATCCATTCTACATAAACACACACACTACCTACATACACCATTGTCTGAAACATAATGCATCACAGTCATAAGGACCATTTAGCCCCAATACCTAAGCCACAAATATCCCACTACACCCACTTCCTTTATTTCACTTGATACGCTCCAGGTGCCAAGACACGTTGCCCAATCAGAGCGCACCTCAGAAAAGGAGAGCTAATCAGTGATCTGAGAGTACACCCATGCATTCAATGCCTACTGGATCCATGAAACTTGCCTCCCGAGACCGTCCTGATCTTGCGAGCTTCAGTTTAATTTCGCAGTGAGAAAAGCCTCGGAATCATTTTGAATGTGTCCGAGTAGCACCTGAACTTTCTAATCAGCGTCGTGTTTATAGCTATACGGGCGTGGTTTTCCAATCAGCGTCGTGTTTATAGCTATACGGGCGTGGTTTTCCAATCATCGTCGTGTTTATAGCTATACGGGCGTGGTTTAGGTGTGCCGACCATGACAGTGAAAACGACCAGATGATTCATCCAATCAACTGCCAAGTATTTTTTTGAAAGTACCTGCCATTCACAAACAGTTTCAATGTCCCAGATGGACTTGTGACAACAATACCTCTGGCATGTCAGGTTACCATGAAACATTCAAACACACAGAATAAATTAACAAATACTTCTACCAAACTACCAAACAGTGTATGGCTGTATGTCACCAAGTAACGTGAGGCAGATTGTAGCTCTTCCTCACAAATGTGTGTTCATTCCAAGGCTGCGTCAGGACTGGGAGTCTGGCAGCCGAGAACTAGTCAAACTGAAGGAGAGACACCTGGAGCAGGCTGTCAAATACTCCAGGGCCCTGGAGGAGCAGGGCAAGGCCTCTGCCCGTGAGGCAGAGCTTCTCAGGCAGGTAAGATGGAGAGAAAAAGGGCAATTGACCTTTCCCAAGCCCCGCCCCTTTTTGCATGTCCTCCAATAACAGTTGAGCATTTTGTGAAACTGACAGAACTGTCTGTTTTGCTGTAATAGCTTTTTAGCTGTTGTTTTGTCCTACCTAGTTACAGTAACTAGGCAGGACGAGTGAAGGGGGGGGGGGGCGTGGGAAAGGTCAAATTACAATCACAGTTTTAACATTTCCGTGGTTTTTCGTCATTTTCTTCACATATTGAGGATGTATGCACCTCACTGCTTGTAATGATACTAGACGGGGTTGAGGTTCCAGTTGCTATTTCCAGTTTATTGTACCACAGTACAGGAATAATGCTGACTCGTAGTCAGAAACAGGCAGAGGTCAAAATAGAGAAGTCCAGGCGATTGGCATAAAGGGTTAGGCTAAAGTCAGAGTACAACAGACAGGCAATGGGACTGGTACACA
>JAODUH010070800.1:0-16427 GCA_027564835.1 Typhlichthys subterraneus
CAGAGCTTTCCAATGTGGCTCGGGAAAGGGAGGTTTGGGGTCCCCTGCTGGAGCTGCTGCCCCCGCGACCCGACTCTAGATAAGCGGATGAGGATGGATGGATGGATGGATGGTAGTACAATATATAACTATAGATTAGTCAAATATTTAACTTGAATAACTTTAGCCTAGGCTAGGGCCTATATATCTTATTTTAAATTTAACTAAGGTTTATGTACAATAGGCCAAGTAATAATAGACAGCCAACTCTCCAAATTTAGCCTAAGCTACATAGACACACCATTAGATGCAATTTATTGCTTCCTCCTTCTGAGAAATACAATGTGATAGACACAGCTTGTTGAGTTAAGTTTCAAGGGTCTACTAACAATCAACAAACAGCAATAAGGATATTAATAGTGGTTTTCAATCCTACCGTAAATAAACTGTAGATGATGGGGGTGGACAAAGTACATAGCCTATTAGCATAGCAAACCCTCAACCCCACAACGCTTCACGCCGGCTACCACCACAAGTATATTTCAGATCTGTGGGAAACACTGGTATATGTGTGCGTGCGTGCATTCACACACACACACAAATGCATGCATACATACAAATACACACACGCACACACACACACACCACATAACTAGGCAGACACCACATATGCAAGGCTACACTCATAAAAAAGGGATCATAGGGATCACAGTTTGTGTGGGCTGGAAATGATAGTCTTGATGCATAGCGCTTTCATGGGAGTGCCTCGGAGAAACCAAAACCAAACAGAAATCGCATCACTGTTAAAGAAAGTAATCACTACATAAAAAGAGCAGTGTTTTCACATACCTAGGTTAGGAGAACTGCCAGTCCTCTTTCCTCCACGGATCTTGAAGAATCCCTTTCCAAACGACGACCGGGCCTTTCTGGAGCCAAAGCTGTCATCCTCTGTGGTGATTGGCAGGGTGGCTGAGGGACACTTGGGTGGCCTATCGCTAACCTTAGTGACCTCTTCATTAATAGCCATATCCTAGAACAACAACACACACACGCATACTGTATATTACACAACATACTAATAATACATAAAAATAAGTTGTCTTGATGCATAATATTCTGAAAATGCTGACAATATTTGGTACAACTTTACAGTTAACATACAAAATTAAGGATCAGGTACTGTACTAACAATTATGCAGAAACTACTGTATAATGCTCATATTAGTCTTCTGAAAGTAATTCTAACTGGTTTGATATAGCTGGTCAATGAAAATAAATGTTAAGCACGTTTTTAAGCTGTATTTAAAGATGGCTTGAGAGTAAGTGAATTAGTCAAAAAGCAAGGTTATCCTTCACTAGTAAAACCACCATCCTACAACCCCAACTCAGTATATAATGGGATTATAATGCAACAAACCTGAAGGGACTTTAAAAAGCCTAATGGATTGTGTGCCCACATTACATTTTATTAAGATAAACACATGTATTTTCTTTAAAAAGTAAATATGTTACATTGTAATGAAAGACTCTTCACCTTTTCATTGTTGCTGCAGTCAAGGTGGTCCTGGCTGCTAGATTTAACGCCATTTTGGTTTCTGAAAGAAAACAACTATGTACAACCATGCTATAAATGTACCTAAATTAATTGGCTTGTCACAAAGGGCTCTGTAGTTACAGGATATGAGACAAGTCTCACATACTGCACTGTACACTCACTTCTGGGTGTAAGTTAACTGAGGCTCCTGGGACACGCCGTGGCTTTCTGGATAGCTGCAGGGAATGGACAAAACAAGTGTTAGCTTGCTAACATTAATAATATGGGAGCTGCCTGTTAAATATATATATATATATATACACTGAGCAATCCTTTTCTAAACAAAATACATCTGGTGACGTGAGAATAAAACCAAGGGAAATTATTTCATATGTCTTGATGACCAGTGATTGAACTTGATTTTGGTTTGAAACTTGGGAGTGTTCGTCCGTCCAACACCTGAGTGCTTTGCAATACTCTCTACTCCCCTTACAGCTCTCACAGGCTCACACCATTCTCTGCACCTCCTCCTTCTACAGCCGCTTACACAAAATGTGTGTTTTGTAGACAGTTGTGTTTGAAACAGTGACCTGGAGCTCATATAAGGGGTTCTGGGGGCCCATAGTTTCCATAGCAACAAACAAGCCTGATTGGCAGTTGGTCGCTTTCATAAGCGTCCCAGAAGAGTCTCTGTCAAAAAATAGAACTGCTGCCTATTTTTAGCGGAGCCGAGCAGAGAGCCATTTCTTAGACGCTCTGGGACACTCCCGAGACGCTCCCGAGACGCTCCCGGGACGCTCCCGGGACGCTTTGGTGGTGACGGAGCCGGAACGTGACGGAGACGCACCCGGTGGAAATTGGAGGTAAGACATTCTACATCAACAGCATTTCAACATCACCCATTTGAACTTGCAGTACAAAGACCATAAGCAGCTAAATGCATGACATAAACTCACCTTTCTGAGTCGAGGGCCAACTCCAATATTGTTTCTGCATCAGCAACTGACATGTGGGCAGGGCCGGTCATGTGTTGAGGAAGGGTGTTCACTCCAGCAAGGCTTGCCAGCTACACACAAGACAGAAAGAAAGATAGTTTACACATTGCTCATTTGCACTGGGATTCATTCATTTCATACATACTTTAAAACTTGAAATGACCATTGTTACACACTTTAAGATTTGTACAATCTACATAATGCAGAGATTAGAGATTTGAAGGCAGTATATAAAGGGGTAAAATGAGCAATAGAACTAACATTTTACCATCAAGGTCAATAAATTGAGAAAAAAAAACATACTTTGCATATTTTATAAGTGAACATTAACCATGTGCATAAATAACTAACAACTATAAATAAATATATTACTTCATCACTGCTCCTGCCTTCTTCGGTACAGGCAACAACGCCAGGTCTGTCAGCCTCTGTGGTACTAGAAGTGGTACCAGAAACTTCACCATCATCTGTCTCCCCATCTTTGGCCTTTTCTGAAGTGAGAGATGTCCATTCAGCCATATGCTTCCAAGATTAACATGACTTACTTTATCAGTGGCTGAAAACCATGTGCTACTGAAGGCAAGACTACGTAGGCTTTCACACAAAACAGAAACCAGCTTGTATTCCACATCCACTCACTGTATGCAAATGGCTGAATTGTATTCTTACAAAATATGATATTATATTGTCAGAATGTAAAATGGTAAATGTTAAATGGACTGCATTGCTTTTCTAACCTTCCGGCCACTCAAAGTGCTTTACAGAATTGCCTCACACTCACCCATTCACACACGATGCAAGGCGCGACCAACCACCGAGATCAGTTGTACTGTGGTTGATGACTCCTGGTTGAGTAATCATGTGGTTCTGCATGTGGGCTTGTTTTGAGCATAGAAATCTTTAGTATTGACATGCAATACATTAAGTATGGAGAAGATGTACTGGTCTCCAGATTTGGTAATGTTAGAGATCATCGGAAAGCTACCAGCTAGTTTGCAGGCTAAACAATGTAAGTTGTATGGTGTTTAGAGTTTAAATAGGGAAAGTAAGACCTAAGCTATATCTTCTAAGTTATTCCTTAATTTGATGAGGAAAACAAAATAGCCATTATATTAAAGATCAGTTTAACTGGTGGTTGTGACCCGCCATCAAATAACCTGACATGCCAGATTGATTGTTGGTCACAAGTCTGTCTGGGGAGTCGTTAGGGGTGCTCGATAATGATAAAATGGTTAAATGCTAACGGTAATTTGGAGTTTCACCTTGCAATCATCTCGTTATGTGTTCACTTCCAATACAAGTGCTGTAAAGAGGACTCCTCTGCCCACAGAAACTCCACAGAACCACAAACTTATCAATGGGGCGACAGTGGCACATTGGTAGAGCGGGACAACAGATTATCCAGACGTCGCTGGTTCAATCCTGGCTAACACCTCACTCAAGGTGTCCTTGAGCAAGACAGGTAACCCTAACTGATCCCGGTGGTTGGTCGCGCCTTGCATGTCAGCAATCACCATCAGTGTATGATTGTGTGTGTGAATGGGTTAATGTGAGGCAATACTGTACTCCGCTGAGTGGATGGAAGGTTACAAAAGTCCTACTGTATATAAATGCAGTCCATTTGCCATTGTATTTAATGAAAATCTGTGGCCAGATATAGAACTGCAGTGAGCCTTAACTTCTGCTGTAGCATGGCCAACTAAAACATTTTTGTATTGTATTTGCAAAGTTCTATTATTTTAGAAGAAATAAAAAGCTTTTATGTGACTCACAAATACAGTAATATGTTTGACAAAAATGTTTTTTTGACAAACTTCCAATCAATTATTTAAAAGTTAGATGGCCCTTTTGGCCCCCATGACCCAGGGCCTGGGTTAACTGACCCAATTCACCCCCCCTTCCATGTCAGCAGCCCTGTTAACTGGTGCAACAAGACACATTCTGCAGTGCAGAGCTGTAGCCTATTGTTACTGTAAGTCCAACCAGCAACATGAACCGTTCTTGAGCAACGCCTAATAGTTTTTTCTTTTTTTTTCTTTCATATAATGACGACCTTTTGTTTAGGTTAAATCAAACTGTTTGTACTCAAAGCTTTAGCATATTATTTGAGACCAATGGTTTATATGCAGGGCACAACTGTTTAGGCTAAACCAACTGATTATAATTAAAAAGAAACCCAACCTTTCCTCCCTTGCACTGACATGACCATGTCTTGAACTTTCTTATATCGTAGCAAGGACTGCCTCAGTTCCTCAATCTTTCGGTCCTGTCGAGACAAAAACAACATTTTAATTGTTATCAATTGTATTGGTTTGTATATTTTTGAAAATATGTCGAAAAAAGTGCAGTTACAGCCCTAACAAGACACCATATACTTGAGTTACCTTCTCTTCATTGGCTGCCATCAAGGATTCAACAGCCTTCTTCATTCTCTGCACTTCCACATCTGGTTGAGAAAATACAAAACAAAGTAAGACCTCAAGAAAGTAAGGATGCAGATCAGGAGAACTATGACCTGGCTAACCATCTAGGTCCATCTAGGTGTATCCGTTTTGTCTACTGTACCAAATCTCCACTTATTCCTTTAAACAGAAATTGTATGTATGATGTTTTAAGACACAGTGTATGATAGACCAGCTTTATGCCAATGTTTGTATTTCATTTAAAAATAAATAGCTTTTTTAGCATAAATCTATCATATCTTATTAAAATGGTAAAAATTTGGTTATTATCAGTTAATCATGATTAAATTCTTACAGCCCTAATATATATACACACACATTATATATCAATATACTGCATGGTTCCCCCCGACCTTATAATAATCAATAAACAATAATCCACTCTACTGAACTGAATGCAGACACAAAAAGTATACATGTATGACAACATTTGCTAAAATGGAGATTTTCACACTGAATACATGTACAGCATTGAGGGTTAATGTGGTGCACATACATGGATGTCTGTAAGAGACAAATGGAGGTTAAGGAAAGAGTGAGAATAGATGTTTAGGAGTTGCACAGGAGGTGACTGTGGATGGCTTTGAGGAGGTTAAATAGTGCAGAGAGGGATGAGCAACACTGTACATAACGTAAACATTCATTCCTCAATTCAGCTTGAAAACATAAAGCAAACATTCCTTGTTGCTCTGTCAGATCATCAACAAAACATTTCACACAATATTGCACTGGTTATGACATTTGAAATCTAAAGGCCACCTAACATTTACATAGTTTTACAGAGGTGGTGCAGGGATATTCTCAGACAACGAGGTATTAAGCTCTTATAATGAATAAGCAAAGTTGGCTCATGCCCACATGCAGCAGGATTGAGGTTTGTCAAGTGCAGAAGCAAACACAAGCCCCCCTTACGTTTTTCTTTCAGCCTCTTTTTAAGAGTTTCATCTGGATGAGAGACTAAACAGGACAAAGAGTTATCAAACAAACACTAGGTGAAGTTTCTGAATATCGGTGACTTATTTTTAGTACCAATAATTAATGAATATGCTATTCAAACAAAACAGAATAATACAACTGTGTGGTGGAAAAAAAACAATTGTTATTATGCTTGTATTGAACAAATCTGATCTATAACAACCCCAATCAAATTAATTTAGTAAACTATTCAAGGCGTAACACACAGTACAAATAGGGCAATACTAATAGTTTTCCCACCATTTCCCCAATCAGTGTTCATGTTCCAACTAAACCACTATGGTAAACCACTGTGTCACTGTAGCTTTTTGCAATGCAGCAACAGGGCTCATGGAAAATCCTTTACTCTGGGAAGCATGGCTACTACAAAACTCATTGTAGTGCCTTTGAAGGCACAGTGTGTGTATGCTATAGTTTTCACTCATTATTGTGGATGTGTTTAATCAAAATAAATCAAAATGTCACCAGAGTTGAAACAGCATTGCAAAGCTTTCATCAGTTAGTGAGCTTGTTCTGTAAAGCGGTGGCCACACCCACCTCTGTCAGCAGGCTCTGTGCTGTTTATGGTCATGGGCTTGTCCTGAAGCCTCCTCAGATCCACGTCTCTGCTGTCCAGCTGCCTCCTCAGCATGGCCAGCTCGTCCTGCTCCAAGGCATGACAACAGTCTCTTATGCCCGCCAACAGCCCCAACACCCTCCCACCACTACAAACATCACACAAACACCACTGTACCAGGACGGAGTGCGCTTTGGCGGCATCGGCAGATGCACACTGCGTTCACCGCACTGAGCTATCCATGTTACTTTTTATTGTGTATAAAGAGAGAGGCTTAAAGTAAGGAAATGGGAAAAGGTTCAGGAAATGTACAGCAATCTAAAGCTCATGCAAAAACGAAATAGGGCATACCTGTGGTTTGACGTGGGGTGTGAGAATGTCACCCATATAAAGTGGTAATTCCACTATAGCCTACCCTACAATAAGGCAAATGTAGGGATTGTATTACTCACAGACGTCACTTAGCCTGTATGGGTTAAGAACTGAAAAACACTGCACACCAGTTTAAACTTAAAACAAAAAGAGAAAACAGCATCCGGAGTGCGGGGGTGGGAAGACTAAACCAAAATCATATGACAGGAAACACTGTATACTATACTGTAGTAGCCAGCTAACCTTCATAGCCTGGAGTGTGCGCTCCTTCCTCTGTTTCTCAAACTGCACCTGGCCCATTTTGATTTTCAAGCTAGAAAGCTTGGCCATTAGCGACTAGTGGCATAGAAAGAAACCCAGGAAAGGAAAAGAGAAAAGAATTGAGACAGTGTAGATTATAAAATAAATGTAAAAAAATTGATAGGATGACAGCAAAGACTGCAGTGAAAGGTGTGTGAGGTAACAGTATGGAAAGTTCCATTAGGGGTCAGTTAGGGTCTAAAAAGCACACAATTTCAGTGTTGTTCTGTGAATTGTGTTGAGAGCAAGCTTCATTATATTAGTACATTTTCACTCCTTTAAAAAGGTGGTCAGTCATTCTGGAGAAAGATTTTTGATATTTGTTCTCTATCAAAACAAAAACACCTCTCCATTCAATGCCATTGGGTACTGCCTCAGAAGCTCTGCCCCACACAATGGAAATGCATTATCAAGACAGTGAAAGTGTTGTGTGGTGCGGTCCGTAGAAACACCTACAATAATTGCTCTTTCAGCACACACACATAACAGGGAGCTATGGGACAGTGAGTAGATATTCGCCAAATTTGACCCCCCAAAAAAAGTATCTTATAATCATTGACTCTGTCAGTTGAAACAAATTTAAGCTCAGCACATATTTAATATATTACTGAATCGTAATATCTAGAACTTTTCAAATAGACATTATTTCCGAAAGCATAAACACTACTATCAATTTCCAACAAATACAAAAACAGTCAAACAATCTCAAATAACGTTCTTCAAGTAAAGTTCAAATTAGGACTTAAATCAGCCCAAAGTCAAGTATCTCCACCTGTGTTTTCCACAAACATTGCAAAAATGTTTTCCTGTCACACACTAAAATCAGTGATGACCAGAGAAGATGTGAGAACTAAGGACTCTAGGGCAACATACCTTTGTAGACTTTAATTTCTTTTCATACTGTAGTCTCTCGTTCTCCATCTCAGACAGCCTGTACCGCAGTTCGTTAATTTCAAAAATCAAATCCTGGGGAAAACAAATGGTCAAATTGTATGAATCATAGTGGTACATGGCCATTTATCACAATAAAAGTGACAACAATGACTATGAGTCAATGAGTGTCATACTGTTAGGTGAAAGGAAATATTGGACAATGACAGAATGTGTTAAGAGGCCTTCCAAGTATTTCTTGACACAAGATACATTTTTTCTGCTGTTTGTTAGTGAAATATTTGGCAAGAGGGTAGGATACAAAAACACAACAAACGATAAAATACATTAAGGAGAGAAATACGAAATTGGGTGTGTTGCAGCAATGCTAGATTTAGTTTGGT
Organism: Typhlichthys subterraneus; assembly: GCA_027564835.1. Taxonomy (NCBI): domain Eukaryota; kingdom Metazoa; phylum Chordata; class Actinopteri; order Percopsiformes; family Amblyopsidae; genus Typhlichthys; species Typhlichthys subterraneus. The sequence continues at coordinate 8,448 of JAODUH010070800.1, forward strand.
TCTTAATAATAATTAATTAATGATATGTTAAAATAAATAAATAAATAATAAGTTTCCCCAAGACACACAGCTGCTTTGAAACAAGACATCCTACTCCCATGCAGTTGTAAGGGTTCATGATGTCTTTGTGTGTGCGAGTGCACACTTAAAGGACTCATTCCATGAAAACCAAGTATTTCTAGTTGTTTTTGGAATTAGCAGTGTCGATGTGACACGGAGAAGTAGTAAGCCTTTCAAAGTAGACTGTTAGCTTCCTGGTCTGTAATGGCGAAAAAGGGAGAGAGGCGGGGAAACAGGTGAATGACAGAAACGTGCATATGTTGCGTAGATTACTGCACACAGTTTGTTTGGTAACGCCCCTATGAGGACATGGCCAGCTATGTAGTATACAAGGCAAGGAACAGATGTTGATCGCCAGTACACAAACCGTAAGTAAAAGTTTAATGTTCAACATTTGCAGATGACCAAATCTGTAAATATATTTTTTGATACAGTAACTACAGGCCACCACAGCATAAACAAGTTGAGTCTGCAGGACAGGCATATTATCAAGAGTGATGTGCACATCAATAACTACATTAGATTAATATAGGCTATTGTTCAGAAACCGTAAACGGATTAGAAAAGGCTGCTAATGTAATGTGTTGATTTACTTAACCTAAACATTGCTCATTGATAAAGACGCACTCGCGTGTCATACCGAAATTGTATCCCATGCCGGAAGCGGATTGCCGCTTTTGGTTCCGCGAGTAATAATGCTTTTATCTGGGTCAGTGATCGTTCATATCATACAAAACATTTGTCATGTCCGTGATAATAACAAAGATAGAATATGTCTCTGTTAAATTTAAAAGTTTTTTGTTTAACCGAATAGCCTATCACTTTGTGTTGTTGCTAGCAGCTAACCACCTATCTATCATAGCCCTGTAGCGGCAAGAACAGCTGCGGTTTCGTGCTATGTAACCCTTTATTTATTAATTAATACGTGCTTATGGGTAAATGGCTGTTTAGCAAGGATGGCTGCAATGTTGTGCTATGATATAATTTAACCTTCATTCATGGTTAAACAAAACGTTCCACCCCTGTTCCTTCACAGGGCTGTGTGACCAACCTTCTGCAGTGTTGTTGACACGAACAGCAATGAACTACATTTTGCCGCCTGTATCTATTACTGTAGTCTGGATGGCAAGGCGGAATTCATGCGCAATATTAACACCTTCAAACACTGCTGAAATTAAACCATATGTGGTCCAAAACCCATAAAATTATGTTCAAATCGTGTTTGAGTAGCCTGCAACAGTACTAGCAGTAAAACAGTTGTAGCCTCACGTCAACACAGCTACGTGGAAGTCGGGGCGGGGTGGGCAGTGACTTGTTAAATTTAAAGTAACAGTCATTAATATCAGACCGTTATCTAAAGAGTTGTTGTAGGATGTGCTATTCCACATAAACTGTGGTATTTTCACCTAAGCTTGTCAACTGCATTGCATTGAGAAGTCAAGGAACTGTGTCAACAAGTGAAAAGGAGCATGAAATGACTTCTTTAACAAACCTCACTGTCTCTAAAGCGGTCATCAAAGTCCAGTCTCTCCTTCTCCATGGCATTCAGCTTCATCTTCAGGTTGGACACCTCTGACATCAAGTCCATTTTCTGTGTCTCCAGTGCTGTTCTGCACAGCAGCTCCTGTAATGACCAGCATTAGTAAAACAATTAAATAAACATGGCTGAGTCTTGACAGTATTTAGAAAATCTATTTGCACCACAGAGATTACACTGTATCCGATATATTTTCAATATCAGGAAAAAATAATAACAGAAGGAACGCGTTGAAGGGAAATTGTCTTAAAGGCCCCAATATACTTACTAACTTATCAACTTATCTTTGAAACGTCCCGCCTTTGTTGTTCTTTGTTCAGACTGCTGTTGATGTGTCTGTCCGATCCTGATATACTGCCCCCACGTTTATGTGCTTTAATGCATCATGCGTACGTGTAGCTTTAATTTCTGAGGAGGCGCACAAACTACGCTCCAAAGGAACGCAGGATACGTGCGGTACCCATCTTGCGTACGCGTAGTTAAAAACAAGTATTTCATGGGCTTATGTATCACAAAACAAAATACACGTTTTGTGATTTCTCTGTATTCGTATAAAATCAGACAATATTTTCACAAAATGGATGTGGCATGACACAGCAACTATATATCTCCCCCTCTCATATATGCAATTTACCATTTCAGTTTAAACTTTGCAGTCTGTTAAGTGTGTTACGGTAGTTATAATTTGGGTTGTATTATAATAAATCCAAAACCTTCCATGCTTTGGTGTTTAAACCATTTTTAAACTCAGTTTCATGAGCATAATTGTTACCTGTTGAAGCATCTCCTCTGTGGCATTGAGTTTGTCCCTGTGCTCATACAGACTCAAGTCCAGGTCTCGGATCTTTTCTCCTTGAGCCTCAACTTGGTCAGTCAGTACACTCACCTGCAATGAGACAACACTGCAGTTAATATACTGATGTAGTACTGAGTCATTTAAAGGCAGGGTGAGTCATTCCTCTCTCATCTTCGAGCTCAAATCAAAAAAATATCACTCTGTGGCCCTCCGTGGCACTGCTTCACACATCGAAACGCATTGTGAAGCAAAGCGTAGTACTACTGCTTTCATTGTGACCGGTGTTCCCCACTTCGTTTATGTTCCTATTTACAGAGCCAGGGCTGTGTGGAAGTATCTGAATATTTTTTCAACACGCACAGCTGTGAGATAGTGAAATGCGAGGATATATTTGTGGTATTTGACAATCTTACAATTAGCTTGCAATAGCTTTCTATACCTTTAAGGAAGTGATCATTGATAGGCACCTACCTGAAGCACCAGGGACTCCTTATCGCTCTCCAGTCGGGAAAGTCTTTCCTGATAGTGGTCACCAGTGCCCATAGAGATGTGCCCGTTGGACTGCAGAGAGGAAAAGAAACATAGCATTGAAAATAAAGCATACAGGAATACAATACTACCTGAATAATATAATAAAATAATAGCCTGGTTTCAGCCCCCTGAAACACTGTCCACTTTATACGTCAGACTGAATAATGGAGCGGTAACCTGGTGGTAACAGAATTGTAGTTCCAAGTCTGATTATCCAGATAAACAGTTTATTCATCCTTTTAAAAAGGACATTGGTAATTGGTAGCCGAAACAGTGCCAAACGTTTAAGTACAAAACCTGCCAACCTTGAGAAAACCTAGTAAAAACCTTGAATGTATTGCATCATTAGATGATAATCTCAAAGGCCTTAAGCAGACAGTATGACTGCAGGAACATGTTTATCCTCTACCAACAAAGCCTTACATGGCCAAATAGCAAATGTGCTGTGCACACAGGGCAATTTACAGCATTACACTGGAACTTTGGCATTTGTTTGGCACAAATGCCCATTGTTCTCATGGAAAACATACCGTTTCCCAGCTCACAATACTTTGTGACACTGACAAACACAAACACCTATTCTATTCACACTCTTAGGCACAGTAACTCAGACAACAATGTTTGTGCTGAGGAGACAAAAATGTTGAGAGAACATCTGCTGAAATGGCTGACTCAGGTTCTGCATAAAATAAAATAAAAACATTTGGTTTGTTTCGCTGCTTGAAACTCATTACACACATACAAGTATGATACTTGAATGCAGGAAGCAAACTATTTAGGAAATGTAAAGCCCCCACAGCATGAAACTATAATTTTGATCATACCCTGAAAACCATGCCAACAGCTTGCGATCCATTGACGTTTGCGTTAAGCATTAAGCATTGTGTTAAGCAAGTAAGTTATCGTCATTTCTGACTTCTACAAAAAAACTGGAACCTCCCTAAAAGCTGTATGACAGGATGCACTACCCACAAGGTAAAGAACCCAGAACTACGTTTTCATAGCCTGTCGAACCGAAATAAATAGTGGAAGGAGAAAAGGAACCCAAGCTGTATAGTACAGGCAATAGAGACACACGTGGTCATATTGTATTGACAATACAAACGGCCGTATGCAAAATGCTTTACCTGATAAAATATTCATTATTTCACCATGCTAAATTATTATGTTGGCACACGTTGTCAACCAGTCAACACTATGGTTGCCACCTTGAATGTGGAACAATAAGGGATGTTATTATTATGATGCTTATTAGTAGTAGCAGTACTATTACTAGGGGTTTACCCAAGCCCGTAAAAGATAATGGTCCAGGCAAACGTGGACTTCACAGGCCATTCTGTAGGCTATTTGTAAAGCCTCCTTATTTTACTTGAGCTGGGGGGGGTAACGTTATTTCATGCCAACATTTTTCAAAGCCTGTGCATGGTGTGTCTGAGTCTTCCGTAACCAGAGCAACAATGACATTGAGTGACAGAATCACTTCTCCGCTAAGTCTCGTGAAACACATCTGGTTTTATAAAGTCTCAGGTCATTCCAAGCATGTAAAAACATAGTGTATGCATTCTCTGCTCTGGTACACCCTGCTCTATTGCACCACCTTATATAAAGTGTTTTAATCTTGGAACCAAGCCAAACAGCTACGAGGTTGTGAATCAATAGTATATGCCCCGGTAGAAGTGTACTATGATAAACATGATTTAGTCACGGATAACTACTACAGTACACACAATCCATAAGTGTCAGTGACGTCTCTGATTGGTGGAGCTGGCTCGTGATACCATCCTGAGGCATTTGGGCCTCTCTGTTACCGTGGAAATGTATTAAACCCTGCAAAGTCATGTTGGCTAGTGAGTATCACTAGCGCTGAAAAGTACAATTGTTTATGTTACAAGTATAAATAATATGAAAACTTTTATAATATTTTAATGGTATAATATACACAATATGTTAACTAATTAAGAATAACCAAGGAAGATTTAGCTTTTTCTGGGACTCGCAATGGGTTATGGGATGAGCAGTTCCTTCACTATTACAATATGTAATGTACACATTCTTCTACCATTGCCTTTTTCCATTTTTTTTATTTTTTATTTTGTTTGCTTCGAATCAGATTGTTTATGGTCATGATCATTCTCGTAGCTGGGTGGCTTGGTTCCAGGCTTAAAATTAAAAAAAGTGGGTGGTCACTGTTACTATAGAGAAAATCACTAGCTGTGCCTGCAGGGTCAATCATGCAGATAATTAGCACAAACAATGTGTAAAAAGGGCTTATAGATAAAGTCAGCTATTCCAAGATAAATTGAAAAAATAATCCTATACTTCTACACAGCCCTGGATTTCGACGTGCGAGACGCCGCACGGATGACCGCGTGGCGATACTGTTTTGATTTGAGCTTGAAGAACAATACGAGTCTATGAGAGCAGAGAGGGAGGAGCAGAAAGGCACAAGACACTCATATTTAAAAGTATGTCCAAGCTCAGGGTAAGCATGAATTGGCTTTTCTAACCATATCTTGACCATGTATAAGGAAGCAGATATCTGAGAAGGTTTTGCATGCCATAAAAAAAAACAAAGACAACAACTACCCAATACAATACTGAAAACGCTGTGTCGTGATTAAGGTATTAAACGTCCATGGTAGAGCTCCATGGCCGAGCTCCCGCTCATTGTCAAAGTGAGGATGCAGAACAATATTTATTCCTTCTGTCATACACTGCCCACGGTTAAGCCAGTGTTCCCATGGCATCTGTTAAAAAGTTACACTATTGAAAGCACTGCTAAATAGTTCACAAGTCAGTGTGCATCTCCCCACATACACATCTGAGGCTCCTACTGCTCCTATTCTCCAGCCCTAGTGTAGCTCTACAGTTGGCCTACAGTCACAGACACAAGATGCAAGTGACATCTGGGGACACCACTTGTCTCCCAGCAGTACGTGAGCTGGGTTCCGTGCGTGGATCTCACCAGGGTGCTCTGCAGCCACTCCACCAGGCTGTCGGCAGTGGTGTCTGGGATCTGGCAGCGCAGCCCCTCCCTCTCCTCTGAGTCCATCAACTCCAGAACGTTCCGCAGGTCCTCCAGAAGATGCATGGCCCGCAGGCTGCCCATGAACGGGGAGGTGGGCGACTGGCAGTCAAACAAGCCATTAGAGTAGTCCAGAGACTTGGAGCCTGAGGAACATAACGGCAGCAGAGAAAATGGCCCGGGGATAAGTGGAAGAGACATCTCTGTGTCGACAGGTAGCTTACCAGGATTCTTCCACAGTATAAGATATCACTGGAATAGTTATATTGAAGAGACATATTGTTTTGCTTCGTTGCTTTGAAACTAACGTCCAGGCTACATCGACCGCGTAGCGTATGCTGCAACTAGGGATGGCACCGATACGATCCTGTGACAATTGGACAGTTGTAGCCGATCCATGGGGCTAATCCAATTAAATTAATTTGCACGTAGGTCTACTGTCAAGCATCAGCCATCCACTAACCTACCCAGGCCACACTATCAGTAGCAGGTTTATAAAATAGAGATTGGCTGTCATTTACTTTGCAATTTAACTTAAAACTTATTTTAACACTGGAATCGGATCGGTACTCGGTAAGGCCGACACCCAAAGTGTTGTTATCTGCATCGGTATCGGGACTGAACATACTGGATCAGGCCATCCCTAGCTGCAACACTACACTTGCATAATAACCAACCGGCTACAATAGGCGTGAGAGCAGTGTGTAAGTGGAGCATATACGCTGCAGAGGAGTGTAAAAATATAACAGTCTATTTGTTTATTTTTTTACACGAGGTGTACTTTTACAAGTGGATCATAAACTGTCAATGTCTATAATTAAACCAAAAAAAACAAAAAACAGGTAAACAGGAAATTACTCGCCATTAGTGTGCTGCTCATGTAGCCAGAGAAAGATTAATTCCATTCCGCATACGCTATGTGTTTGATGTAGCCTGGAGAACATTACATGGTCTCATAATTTCATAGAAACCTTATTGCATATACTTTATCTGCAGTGCACATTTAGACTTTCTAAGCGTTACTGCACTCAGTAATGTACAGTGCTGAGGTTCCTACTTTGTCCAGACAACCCTAACCCTAGGGACAGCATCCAAATCAAATACATGAAAAACATGTATCATCTTATTTATTAACATTGGTGAATGTGTGAAAACTGACCTAGGTAAGAGTAGTCATAAGTAACCTGAAGAGTTTTACCTGCTATAATTCCATCCATCTGCTCCAGAGCCGCAGCCAACATGTCGCTGGCATCTGACATCATTTTCAGTCACTCTACTACTGTAAAGATAAGAATGCAAAAGTGATGATAAAACACTACAAATTGTATTGTACATGTGAAGTGTATTGGCTGCTGTTCTAGTGAAACCACTGCTATTTATTAGTTTATAGAATTAAAGGAAAGATAGGCAAAATATAATACCACTTTTTATACAGTTGGACAATACACACAAACATATACAATTAAAAATTATTATCTAAATTGTGGCAACATTTGTATATCTGAATTAGACCCAAATAACACAGAATTGGATTGTCAGTGGTCAACAGTACAAATATAAAATCCCAAATTTCAATTCTTTATAAATCAAGTTTAAATCATAGTTATAACATGTCAATGTACTTATGCAGATATTGCATCCATTATTCATCAGAGTATGTAATATCATCCTGCTATACAGAAAGGTGTTCAGTAGAAATGTACACACAATAGATACAGTATGTATATCTGCATCAGTGGTGGGCCGTCAGGGTCAGCAAGGCCTTCTCTGCTGGCCTTACATAAATCATGATCATAATTTGATAAATTAATACAATTTTTAATTTTATTTCCCTAAATATATAAAAATATTCCTCATATTCTCTTCATGTTCGTGTTGTTTTTAGGTTAGAGTTTTTATCTAATCAGAATTCAGCTAGCTTGTGTTGCCAGGCTGTATGAAATCTGCCTGACGGCTTCAGAATCAACAATGCTGGCGTCTGTGCATTGTAAGTGAACGGGCACATACAGTTGATAGACAGTTGCGATAGCC
>JAODUH010070811.1:0-16427 GCA_027564835.1 Typhlichthys subterraneus
GGTTTGGGGTCCCCTGCTGGAGCTGCTGCCCCCGCGACCCGACTCTGGATAAGCAGATGAAGATGGATGGATGGATAGTAATCTATGAAAGATTTATGTAGTTTCTGTAATAATCTGTGCCACCCCAATAAAATGGCTGGACATAGCTGGCCACCCCAGTAGAACAGTTCTGCCTACGCCCCTGCATAGTATCCACCAATAACATCCACCATGAATTGCCCACCGATCGATGATGGTCATAAATTATCTTGTCACATTGGCAAAGGTCCAAACAATGTCATATATTTAGTCCAAAACACATTATTACAATACTGCACAGACTGCCATTGCATTCATTTCATAATCTGTCAGACATAATATTCCATACATTCTGTCATACCTGTACTCTAGTTTGATGCGAAATATCTTCTGCATGCTTCAAGGTTTCGATTGATAGATCAATTGAACTAATAGGAGCTGTGTACTGCGTTCATTATCCAATGACAGTCAATGTGTTGAAAGAGATGTGCTACGGTGGAAAACACATGAGAAATATCTAAGCCAATACACTCAATAGCCTTAAATACTAGAAATCCAATTGTCACTTAGGGTGAGAAAACAGAAAATGGAATGTTGGGGGAAACGAGATGTACCAACGTGAAAATCACTTTAAAGGACATCTTCCCATTGAACAGCCACACTTAACGCTTAACTTCCTGGTTCCTCTGTCACCAAGCGTGGCTAACACGTTTTGACACAGGGACAGATAGAGGGGTCCCAGGTTCACATAACACATTGTGTCTGTCTGACCAAATTGTATGCACTAAAATGCTAAGTCTACAAGGTAGGTCACACACATACACACACACACACACACACACACACACACACACACACACACACACACGCATGACACTAGCATTCTAGCAGACTCACATAGGCATGCATAAAAAAGAACTGGACATTTAGCTGATCACACTCTGGTTCACCATCACATAACAAGACATCAGTTACACACATTTATAATCAGGGAAGAATAATTAATGACCCCCCCAACTCCCTTAAAACCAATGTAGCCTATTGACCACTTTTATACACCACCAAACTACAGGCATATTAATTTAATAAATATGATACAGCATGTAAAAAATGCTTTTATTTTGTATTGTCAAAGAATATAATTAAAGAATCTGAAGATAACTGTATGAAAATATGCATTTGATGTGAACTTCTGTCAAGAACAAATATGTAGCAATAATAGCTACTAATAACCAATCTTAAATATGTCCCTTGATCTCTCACTGTGCAAGTGTATACCGCGTATACTAATCTGAGACCTGCTTAGACATAACCTGCTTTCAACTGGACCACTGCACAGAGGGGTAAAATAAAAAGGGGGGTAAAAAGGGGTAAAAGTCTATTTCTTCCATGAATAGACTACTTGTTGAAAACATGCTGCAACAGGGCGAAAATACGTCGTAATTCCATAGGAATTGAGGCGATCAATTGGCCTACGTTTGGATCCCACTTAGGAAAGCTGTATTAGAAATTAGAGTCAGAAAGTGCATGTCTTAAAAGCTCGGCCTATTTCAGGACCACGGACAGAGACTTTCAAAAAGCACAAAGCTCAACTTGGCCTAGATCCTTCTGAAAGCGGGTAGACGGGCTTTTCAGTGAAGCCGGACTTAACGCAACATATTCTCAACAATCGCCTTTTTCGTCCAGCAGCAACGGACAGCGTTTAGTCGTCCACACACTCGCTCACTCGCACTTTTCATTTCCCAGCCACAGAACTAACAAGTGGACATTTCAGACTTACCATATTAGCCTCGCTGAAGCCATGTAGCTAGGTAGATAGAACTACACTTCTTCAAAGGTTGTCGGCGTCTTGCCAACGGCGGAGATACATCCGGAAGAGGAATAAAAAAAGAAATATCCAAACTCTCCGCCAGCAGTGTTTCGCTCCAACACAGATAAAAAAATGTCCTACTTTAAACTAAAATAAAATAAATAAGTAAATTACCGGTTGTCGTCGTTGTGTTCGGGACATATAAAACAAGCCTTAAAACAGAAATGTATTGGGGTGTTGCGTCCTCGAAAAAGCTGGTGTATACATCGCCGTCCGAATGTGGTAATCCATTTTTCTTTCTTGCGTAGTTTCGCTAGCTAGTTTTAGCAGTAGTTTCGGCAGTCGGAGCTCTATTCCCATCTAGTCTGCTCTATCAACCAGAGAAAGGCGGGGAGGAAATAAGAAGAAAAGAGAGAGGGAGAGAGAGAGAGAGAGAGGGAGAAAGCGACAGAGAGAGAGAGAGAGAGAGAGACGATGTGGGGACCGAAATACCCAGGTTGGAAGGAATTAAAGAGAGAGAGAAAACAAACAAGGCGACGCGAAGACAGTGTTCTCCAGAAGACGTGAATTAACAGCACCTTAACAGCAGCACCGTTGTTGACCGGTGCATCAGTGTAATCTTATTATGTCGGTAAAAGGCACGGGGATTATACCTGGGCAAAGAATAGTCTGTTGCTTTGCTGTTGCTTGTTATATGTGACTCTACTAGTGTGCTTTGTAAGGCGGAGAGGGAAATTGTTACAACTGCAGGATAGCGTATAGCCTACTACAGTACATTGGCAGTGGCACAGGAGATAATAGGGCAGGTCTCTATCCATTTGTGTTTGAAATACAATGCATTAATTTCCATAGGTCAATCTGTCTAAAATGTTTTTCCTAAAATTACTTTATGAGCAATAGCCTATCCAGAATATTGTACATTTTGCATTATAGGCCTATAATTTCCTGTCACACTAATCATTGGCATTCATCACATTGCTAATACAGTATATGTGATTCCGTTTCAAGGTGTACAGTATAGGCCAGCCTACACTAAGTGAATAAGTCTGATATTTGTGTAAAATGGTTATGAATGTATAACACAGATGAACACTACGTAGTTTATATATACACTGTATATATTATTTTTTTATGTATTATAACATGTTGTATTTGTGTATATGTTCAAAATAAAACATGGAGACCAGTAAGAGGTAATTTTTTGCACAGCAGCTTTCTTAAACCCCAGTATACTTACAGTAAGATTGTGATGTTTTAAATGAGGGTTGGGCACAGGACCACTCAAACAAACCACAATGGATTAACAGTTGTTTCATCGTACATCCAAATTACACACAGCAATTTGTGGTTTCCATTGCAAACAATTGCAATGAACAATATTTAGAGGGTTAGCCCTAAAATTGTATTTTGGATAGTTTGAAGTCAAATAAACATTTTAGTCTATAGCCAATACCATAGGCTACACTTTTGGCATACAAGTTTCTATCAATTTTCTGTATAATACTGTATGTTGTATAACCTATATCTAACCTAATCTATATTATAGATCATATTATATTTAATAATACATTTCTAGGCTGGTAAGAAATCGTGTGCAATTGTCCAATCTTCAGAATATGTTCCACTGTGCATCAGTCAGGAAAAGCAGGGTCAGCCATTCTTCAGAACGCTTGCTATCTTCGAGGTCAAATCAATACAATCTCCCTAAGAAGCTCTGCCACACACATTGAAACACATTGCGAAGCCAAGGGCGTTGTTGTGAACGTTGTTTGCAACATTTTCCTATTTTCCAGGGAGTCAGGGCTGTGTAGCAGTACCAGATTATTTTTTCAGCACACACAGAGAACGATACAATATCTAAATGCAAGGAGATAGTTGGTGAATTTGACAAAAGGGGTGAATATTTCTGACTCATCAGTTGAAAATATATTAAGACATAAAGTAATCAAATTATTATGGTTAGCCAGGAGTAACAGGCACTGCAAAGATGGCAACGCCAGAGCCAGCACATTTCAAGCCTCAAACCCGTCCTTCAGAAAACACATGGGTGACATCACAGAGGATTTGTCCATTTATATGGACATGACTGGACCACAAAGGGATTATTTTCTAACCACATGCAATTGGCTGATGGGTCTCTGTCTGACAGACATTTATTCAATGAGAATTTTCCAAACTCACAAACAAAGCGAAGCAAAATGAAGAGTACAAGCTCGCAAAATCAGTATGGCTTAAGCAGACTATCTGATTTCCTTATCAAAGGATTACAGATGCTAGCAGTTAAAGATGTTCAGAGGCAGCAGGCCAGGGCTGTCAACTAGCTGTATACCGCTGTGATCCTACCTGTGTGTCCATCTGCTCAGCTCCCCTCTCTCTGTAGGATTACACTAAGTACTATTGAGCTCTGCTTGGGAAATAGAAGGCAAGACTGAAGCCAAGTGTTGCACCTAAGGAAGATCCATTTTGTAAACTACTGTAAGTGAATGGTAATTTTACAGAATGGAAAAAAAATATTCTTAAAACACTAACCAAACATATCAAATAATAAAAACACATTTTTTTAAACATACTACATATTGTACTCTAAAGTACTTTTCTTATTTTGTCATACTGTTAAAATAATCTCAGCTGGTAGATACAAATTCTCCACTGAATAATGGTTAATGTTGCTATGGTAATAAAAACAGTGGCACACACCAAATAAAAGAAAATGTAACCATGGCAAAGCCTTGAATGCATCCTAGTGGTACAGTATACTGTGCGTGCTACGTATTAAACCAGTTTTAAACCGCTGCCCCATATGTAATGTACACAGCTCTTTAATGATTACTACACATTAACATGATACAATAATAAAGACATTTGATATCCATTATTATATGTACCCATTATCACATGGAGTGAAATATGGCATGTACTTTGAGAACAAAGTAAGTCTACCTTCAAGGCTTCACTACAGCCTTTATACAGTATATGTATTTTTATGTTTTTATATATTCTCTGTAAACTTTGCGTCAAAACTGTTGATTGCTTGATAAATAAAACGGACCATATTACTACTGCACTTTGTGCTCTGCAGAAGAGGTCAGAATGCCATCAAATTACATTTACCAAACAAGGGTAATAGTAGGAGACATTGAGATCTGTGCAGTGAGTCAATTTCAATCCAAAGTTTCTGCCAAGGCAGAAATAGATGGAGCTAAAGTTACCTGGGGTGGATGGAAAGTCATTCTAATGACTAGCGATGTGGAATAAAGTGTGGAATTTCCAGTCCTCGAAAGTTTTGCATGTAGTTATGTGGTAGGATTGAAACAAAGCATAATTAACACAAATACAATAAATATAAAACTTCAGATAAATTAATTTTCTAATAGATTAAATATTTAATAATATAGTAGGCGTGATGATAATCTATAATCTGTTAAATGAAGACAGAAGACCGAACAGAGAGATACAAACAGCGAAACACGCGAATCAGAGCCTTAACCAAACAGTAGAAACTACAGCGGCCAAATATGTGACACACATTAAAACAAATCATATACAGTATATATCCAACCTGCTATTGTTAAATCCATGCTGGAGCCTTTCCTAGTTCATTCGGAGGAGCAGATGTTAATAGCTTAACAGGGCCAAGCAGTAAGCATTTAATTTGGTATGAGAGGAATGATTTATTCAACACATCTGGGCCCATAAAATAATACTCTGGACTCTGGCCTTTATAACTCCCCAGCTTCTGTGTGAAAGTGTAATGGATTATTTCCTGAATTTGAAGAACGTTGCAGCATATTGTAGACTGGGTGTGCTTTTCAATACATGTTAAACAATCAAAATCATTTATATATTTTAACCTTTGCGATGTAGTCATATTAAAATGTCACTTGACCTGAGTACAACTTGCAAAAGCTTATATTGAAGAAAGAAATGTTGTAATATGATCTAAGAATTTATCTGGGTGACATAATTTCATACATTATAATAGAACAATATGGAGGCCATCATGTGAAATTCATTGCAGACTGCCAATAATAATAGTCTGAAATGTTCTGGCATACCAACTAAGCAATCAAACTGTGCATTCTCAATAAACCGAACACCATGTTTACCATAGTACAGTACCGGTGTATAACTAAGCCAATGGAAAATAAAGGTTTAATGGGGGATAGCAAACTGTTAAATGATAAGGGTGAAACTCAACCCAGTATAATAGGGAATGCATTTACATTACATCAACATCAGCATACAGTACATATACTGTAGGTCAAAATGATTTTAAATAGATAATTTTCCAAATTGGACCTCAAATGATGTAATGAACTCCTATTTGTATTGAATGCACAATAAATGCTGAGAGCTTTACTGTCATGGTGAATGCTGAATCACAGACCTTTCCGACACCCTGAAAAAATTATTTCCAGAGGAAACGGTGATGCATTTCTGTATCAATATATTGCCTTAGGAAAGCCAGTTACATCAGCCAGGTCTGATTTATGGTCTACATTTTGTTGCTAACAAGACACAGTGCTAATAGCACAGGCCCAAAGCTGTTTGCATTGTAAGACGAAGATACCATATTTACATGTGTGTGTGTGCACGTGTGGGTGGGTGGGTATCTGGGTGCAAATTGGGCACTGATTGCCTTCCACTAATGTAACCCAAACCCATCCAGCGTCCAGATTGCAAGTGTGGGCTTGTACACATACACACACACGGGAGAGCATACCTTAGTACACTGTGCCCTTGTTGGCAGTCTTCTACACAAACACTTTCATTTGAATTCCCAACTTGCAAACACACACGCACGCGCACACACACACGTATCCACACAAGTCCTTTCTTGTGTCAATCTAATTTAAATGTCTGGGACAGAATATTATTAGGCTGTAGGCTATTGGCAGCTGCATTTGTCAACTATCTCCTAGACGTTGAGGATTGACTGATTATGGTTCTATAAATCTCTGAAGGTGGGCAGGATTGAACTGGACACTCAAGAGATTCTGATTGACTTTAATTACAGATTGCAATCGTGTGTGTGTGTGCGCGTGTGTGTGTGTTGGTGTGAGTTTGGAATTTGGGAAGTTGGGAAGTATTTGTCTATCACATCTGGTTGCACATTGCTTCACACAGATTTACATATGGTCTGTCTTTTCCAGTTGAAAATCATTCACAGCTAACGCCTGACAGAAGGGTAAAGGCCACAGATTCAGAAATACAAAAATAATCATGAGGATGCCAAAGAAGTAGATTTGCCTGGCTCTGCCTGACTTTTGCTCTCAGATCAGTGTTCTCTGAGATTATAGACTGGATATCCTGTTCGCATGAAAGTTCAAACAGCCACTCTGAAGAGTGTACCAATCAACAAACAGCAGGGGTGGGTGGCTAAGTGACATTAAGCAAAGGCGGTGGTGGTAGAGCCTAGTTCTAGCCATGAGCTAGATGAAAACCGGTTGGTTAAAGCACTGTTTCCCACCCGTGGTCCTGGGGTCCCACTGACCTGCATGTTTTAGTCTCCCTGCTCCAACACACCTGATTCTAAGGCTTCTACAGAGATTACTAATGATCCATTCATGTGAATCAGGTGTGTTGTAGCAGGAAGACATCTACAACATGCTGGACAGTGGGTTTCCAGGATCAGGTTTAGGAAACACTAGGTTAAAGGCTGCTCTAATAGTTTCAACATTAACCCAAGGTCCACGCCCAATTTAGAGTGTCCAGAAATTATTCACAAAGTAACAATTGGTTCTGGTCATACCAGGCTATGGGCGATGGCAACTGTTGCTTAATATACTGTATGCTATCAGTCATATGAAGGTATTTGGGGAATTATAGCACCAACCATATGTTTGGCACCCTGGTTATAATTCAAGCACAAGCTTCATGTGATGCCATGGCCCTTTATTTCACAGCTTGCTTGATTTTTTAGAGGTGTAAGTATCCTCCTTCTAAGTGGCCAGACAAGACACATTGGTGCCATACTGTAGGAGAGTTCAAATGCAAAATCTCTAAGTGTATCCGGAAAAAAGTAGCTTTTAGCAACTTAAAACAGCAATATGGGTTCACTCATTTCACTTTTATTACAATGAAAAGGATGTGTATCGCTGAATAAAAAGGAATATAATATTGTATAATATATAATATATTATGCAATAAGATATATTATATATTGCCAATTTTAAAAGAATATGTCAGATGGACTGTTGGGAATGAATGACTATATTCCTCAATACCTCAATAGTAATTCGATATACTGATGAACTCAATGATGTCTGTGTCATTTCACTGCAAAGAATAACTAAATTGTCGATTCTGACTGTATTCTCCCTTTATGCACCTTGATTGACGACTCTTCACTGTATGACCTCCACTGACTGTACATACTGTGGCCTTTACGATGTCTACTCCATTATGAAGACTGTGCCAGCTTAAATTAAACAGTAGGTGTCTGTTTTTGTGAAAAAATAAGAGTATGCAAGTGGCCTGGTAGCCAAGAAAAGTGAGTTCATATTTTATGTACAATAAACACTAACTGAGCCAGATACTTGAATAAGTCATGAATCGATTAGCGTAAATGTGTTTACTCAATAATGTCACAGAGGAGAATAACAGTGATTGGCTCTATCGAATAAGATGACAAGTGTTTTGATTTAGGTTATTAGTGATGATGATGTATTGATACAGTATGCAGCACATTATTATTGGTCTTGTCTCTTCTTTTCCATCTATAACACCTACATTATACTATAACTTACGGTATGACTTGGGTGGCGCTATATGGCAAATCCGATGAGGTCTGATAACTGCACACTCAAAAGCATGAAAGACAGCAGTCCTGTCCCAAACAAAATGATGTCCACGCCCAGACAGTGAAACTTAACACCTGAGTGGATGTCCAGGAGAAGCTGTACAATAACTCTTGACGACATAACAAAACTTCTTCACAACATAGAAAAGTCAAAGAACTTTAATGATTAATGTCAGAGAGTCTTAGACTGGGGAAAAATCAAATCACCAGAAACAATAGTATGACACGCAAGGCAATGAAAATGAGGAGGGAAGCAAAGATGAAAGCAAAATTGGAAAAACCAAAAGGAGTGATGGAAAAAGTACATCCATCAACTATCCTGCCATGCCTTGCTATTCAATATTAAAGATGTATGTGTGTGTGTGTGCGTGCATGTCGCGCGTGTATGTAAAACTAAACCCTACTTTAATTGAATGTGCACAAGCAGAACAGTTACTGTCCATACATAAGATGATACAATAATACACACACAAACACACACAATGCACGCTCTCTCTCTCTCACTCACACACACACACACGCACACAGTACAAAACAAAGTACAAAACCTTATGAGTGTGTGATATTTTAGTGGGTTTATATTTACAAGCTGCATATTTATGTGTTTTCACATATACTCTTCAATCTAAAAGGCCCCCTTCATAAATCTAGTGATACAATCCGCACATTAACACAGAATGAGGAGGAAAGGTGTGTGTGTGTGTGTGTGTGTGCGTGTGTGTGTGTGTGCGTGTGCGTTATTCTGCATCATTACTTCTCCACATAACCCTATCATTCCTTTCTTTAATAGTTTACCCATGAAACAGGGTAATTTCAGCTCAATAAAATACAATGAGGTGGTGGAGTAAGCGTAAAGGTTACAGAGACAGAAACAGGGAAGGTGATATGAACAAGCAGGATGCTGACCGCAGAAGCAATAGAATACCGTACAGTAGCTCAGTACTGCACACACGGTGAACATTGCACTGGGAGACTACCAGCTTTGTGTGTACCTGAATGACCATGGCAGTTTAAAGGTATAGTAATTTGATTTCAAAACATTAACAAATCATCTAAAATTGTCAAGATAATATTAAGAAATAACCGTTTTGACATTATGCCAAAGACGTTTATGTATAGTATTAGGTATTGTAGAGCTATTGACCAAACTGAATATTGCAGGTACTGTGTCCCCTCGTTAGTTTTGGCTTAGTGTTCTAACTAAGCATATGAAAATTATTTATTTCCAACAAATCTATTAAATACATCAATATTGCTATCAGTTTGCACCAAGTTTTTACACTATATAAGTATTTATAAATTTTCTTTCTAACGGACTGTTAAGTAAACAGCTGTAAATGCAAACCTTGGTTGGACAATTCAAAATGAATCAGGGCGATTACAAATCGCACTGAAAACCCAAATGGCGTTGATGAATAATGTTTGGCTGTGGCTGTTTTCTTATTAAAACTGTACTAAACCAGCCACACATGAATATTAAAAGTCCCAGTAGTGGACTGAAAAATTGGCCATCGGTGGAGCACAGTCTTTGATGGGGGAGGGTGGATAGGGGTGGACACAAAACGCCACAATCTTCTGGTGTAATGCTGCTCCCTAATTGTTTGGAGCAGGTGGCCAAATTCTACCCACATATCACCTATAAACATGACCCATTCAAAAGACAAGCTACACATAGGCAAACAGTGGTCAAAGCAATTGAAACACCATAAAATACATTAAAAACAACGTAATATCATGAAATTAACTCCTACTGCAACCTGCCACCCAATGCAACTGAAACAACATGAATCCTCATTAACACGGTTATTTTTGATGCTCCGAGGGTGGTCCAATCACATGCTAATAACATTGATTGACATTCTGTACTGGTGCCACCTCTGCCACGAAATATTTGAATAAACTTTCCAGACTGACTTGCAAAGTGGCTAAAACAGTGGCGGTATCAGGACTCACAAGGCCATTATGCTAATTAGATGTGCTCAATGCTGCAACAAAAGCAATGTTTTCCTTCCACTTCACACTCTGGGCAGTGTCTAAAAAATCTCTCCAAATTGGTCTACATATTGTATATAAAAGAGACAAAAGCAACTGCTCATTAGCTCCATGGTAACAGTTAGCGCGGCAACATACAGTCAGCTGTGCTTAATTAGAAAAATTTGCTTGTTGCCCCTTTACATTTCTTTTTTTGTTAAAGCCACGTTGTGGGAGATTGAATTGATCAAATACATTAATCTGATATATTACATGTTAACTCAAGGTGGATGTTGATGCTGGAGCTTAAAAACAAAACCGGTCTGTCCGATCTGAGAGCATCACACATGATATGAACCAATAAAAAAAGAGTGCATGACAATGAAACGCTTTATTGATCCCAGAAGGAGAATTCTCTTTTTGCTTTTAACCCTCTATTGAAAGTCTTGTTCAGGGACACTTCACCTTCCTTTATGTAAACCCACATCTGTGAAGGACAGTCAACCTATTCCAACCACCGCCTTGGACCCCTAAAGGTGAGCCAATCTGTTATTCAGCCCACATAATAGATTTAACAAATTGGATATTATGCTATGATTAAGGATTTAAAGTCAGGAACATTGATTTAAAGTGGCCCACCATTTCAGTATTTTCACAAAATACACTGATTATCATGTCTGCCAGTTTTTCAATAAGATCAAATCACATATATTTTAACATCATATCAATTATAAAAACATAAAAGTGATATGAATAGCATTTAATATTACACGGCCAGTTTCACATACATGGAGTAAGCCTACAGTTATTTTATCAATGGTGATCTTCATTTAATGTATCTTGGACTATATAGGCTTAAGCCATGTCTGTGACATTACAATAATATATATTAAATGATATATTAAAAACGAAAACAAACACATTAACTACAAATAATACCTTACATACAGTAGCTGAGCGAATAAAAAACTGTCTACCAGCATTATTAGCAGACAATGATTTAGCAAGCTTGATTTCCTCATGTAGACTGTATCAAAGACTAGCTGTCCTTGTAGCAAAGACAAGGTCTAGAAAAACCAGCTGGGCATAATATGTAGCTGTGCGCTAGCTCACAATGGCTTAAAAGGTCTGTGAAATAACTGATAGGCCCAGACGTGCTTTCAATGTAATTCATATAAATGCATAAAAGCTATAAGAAAAAACTAATAGTGAAAGAAGGGATGCAACCAGGATGCCATACATCCTGTGATTGATTACTGTAGGGTACTAACTAACCGTTGCTTTGAAAGGCACAGATCCATGCAACACCTGGCAGACCGTTAGCCTTGAACAACCATATTGTAGATATACTTCTACATTAAAATCTAAACAAACTGGGAAGTCCATAATCTAGTTAAATCCAAATACATATGACGCTAAATGCGTCCTTTTGAGGTCTGTAACATAAACACTGTAAAATTAATTGATGCTGACGAATAAATTATGAGATACTTGGTTGTAATTTTCGCTTGTTTGCAGCCTGTCCATGTAGTAAGTTACAATGTGATGTGTGAATGCTTTCCCAATGACAAACAATAAAAGCATCACCACACTAACATGGCCACAAGTATGATATATTATTACACCATAGAGCCATTGCATCCAGTCTATGGTTTAAGGCTTTCCTAACCAAAATAAGTGTGCTAGGTAGTGCTACTCATGTACCAACACTTCAGGAACTCCATTGAGGAGATGCCCTATGGGAAGACAGGTTTGCCAAGGGAGAAGGGGGGGAGGGGGGTAAACATACGTATTAGCACACACACACAGCTAGATACACGGCCATAGCACGCCCACACACACATATATACACACCCACCTCCACCCGCACACACATATATAAGCGCAGGTATGCACAGTAGACTATATGTAGCCAAGGGGACCACAGAGGCAATATTACACTTACATGAACTTGAGAAATCCCCCAGTCTCTTATCGCTTTCTGACTTCCACCCGTCTTTACTTATCTTCTACGAGAGTGCAGTAGTGCTAATCTCTCTCTCTCTCTCTCTGTGTTCCTTCATGGGCTACAACCCTGGTCTTTTCCTTTCCTCTCAGGTGGTGCAGAGGTCAGTCTATTAGCCTGGTCACAGTGCAGACACACTTGGCTGCTCGTGGCGTATTACATGTGTAGCGACCGACCGTCATCTATTCTAGCAGCCAGTGAGCAAGCAGCCTTCCCCTCACAGTCAGTCAGTCAGTCAGTAAGTCAGTAAGTCAGCCAGTCAGTCAGTTAGAGAGTTTGTCAGTCAGACAAACTGCTTTGTCATCCAGGTCAACCATGCATTTTACAGACAGGCCAGTTTGTCATTCCGTACACATGAAGTGTTCTAAAATCAAATACGAGTGTGGAGGTTTGTGTGGACTAATGAAGCTACCATTGCTGATGAGTGTCAGATGTGGAACATGCTATATCGTCTACACTAGGCATACTGCAGTAAATTTACACAGTCAAAATATTAGTTTTTTTACCTGGTTGCTAGGCCACATTGTCTGAGTCTCCCTTTGTGGACCAAACTGTAAATAATGTTTAATTGCTTTCACATAAAATGCATTCAGCAACCATATTCTCTAAAATCCATGAACTATTTTATCATTCATACACTACCTGCAAAACATTATTCTGTATATTTACAGGACATCTATCAAATGCGAACACATTCAAAACAGAATTATGACAAATTCTCTGCATTTCTGCCGTAAGCAGTGTAGAAATTATCAGAATGTTGTAGTCTATTGCAGTTTCAGCTAAAAGCCTACCGAAGTTACTTGTTTTTGGTGTTACCACAGAAACAAGGGGGATGGCTTCAGTTTGGGATCATGAATCAAGAAAGGCAGGTGGGGGGCAAGAAGAGTGGCAGAACTTTACTATTATTTGTTTTACTTCTAAACTGCCTCTCCCTAAGCCCCAGAGTAGTGTTTCTGTGTTTGGAGGTGGAAGGTGTATAGCCACCACCAACCACATGATCACATGTCCTTACCTGATGCTGCAAATGTGGGATGTGTGGACTGCCAGTGTTGGAACAGGCATAAACTGAGATATGTTGCCAGTGTTAGGATCAAATTAGCATATTGTGAGACATGCAAGTCTTTTGGTGATTTGGCCAATATGCATGTTTGCAATGCAGACTGTGTGAAGAGCTTTGCAAAAGTGGATTTGGTATTGAATAATGCTTCTGAAACCCTTCAACACAATTGCTAATCCCAACAGTGTTACCTAAGGGAAATGTAAGTAAGATTGCACTCATTTAGTTACATAAACGTAATCAAGCACAGCAAGTAATGTCTAGCTCAAGAGCTGTAAATGGCTGCTTCTGAAGAGGTCACTTATTGCAAATATGTATTTGGTGTTGATTAATTAACAATATGATCAAACACGGTCGTGTAAGTGGGCCCACATAAAGAGGTGTTGTGGAGCAAAGAAAATCTGAGAGAAAATTCTACAAATAGAATACAAATATCAGCTCTATTATTTTATTGCATTCTGAAAATGTCATAGAAACATGTGGGTCAAACATGTGTACATTCAAAGAAAATGTAAATAAAATATATAAGTATACATTTAAAATAGGTAGAACACATATGTTCTTTTTAGACTGGAATGGGTTCTGAATGCATAATACATGACATGAACATTAATCACACATCTGAATAAATCAAGCAAAAGGTAAAATGCTGACAATACATTACCATCATGTATCTTGATACCTTGATACCTTCTACAACTGAAAAATGACAGATTGGCTTACTAAAGATAATGAGATTAGAGAGATAGTGGTATGATACAGATGTGTTTCACTTGTCCAATGAGTATATGACATGAGCAGATTTTACAGGAAAAATTAACACATGCACACACACACGCACACACACACATAAACAAGAGGGCTACACAAACACAGAATGCACATGTAGAAATATCACCTCAGCTTGCTTTGACCTCATTCAGGCTAGGAGCAAAAGCACACACGCGCATACACACCTACACACTCACACACACACACCATCAATTTTGCTTCACAAACATATTGTCGTGAATTATAGGTTTTGTAAGTTCTGCCATGAAACCCACATTCATTTTTACGTTGCGTTAGTGTGTGGGTGTGTGTGTAGATAAGAGTGAATTATGCCCATCTATGGCACTGCAGCTCCACTATGTTAGCGAAAGGTTTAATTAGCTGTCACACTGTAGCCAATAGTGGGACACAGATTATGTGTATGGTGGTGTGTTTTGAGAGCAAGAAAATCCATACATGTATTCAGTTTTGCTTGTTGACTTTTGTAAGTATGCATTTGTGTGTGTGTGTGTCTGTGTGTGTGTGTGCATTTGTCAGTCTATCGTGCTGTTCATTATGGAGCCGCAAGAACAGTTTTACGGGCACATTCATTTGTGTGGATTCCTGTATGCGTGTGCGCTTTCTGTTTAAATGAGCTGCATGTAGTTTTTACTACACATACGCACATATGCATATGTGCAGAGTGTGTGTTAGATTTGGTATAAGAACCAGTGTTTATATCAATGCCAATCAGAGACAAAGAGAGACAAAATATAACCACTAAGTCATTTCCTTCTGAACAATCTCCTGCAGCTATTAACAATCCGTCATATTTCAGTTTTATTACATACATATTTGACTCCACCGCAGATCTGACTGAGTGTGTGGCATGCCTTCTTGTGTGCGCGTGCATGTTTTTTCCCCATCTCAGCTATGGAATTAAATGAACTGCTCCTTTTGATGTTTTATGGACAGGGCCAATGCATAAATCTGCACAACATTCACCTGTAATGCAAAGAAACCTGATGTGGTTTGTGGCGGGCTGTTGTATGTAATATACTGAATTATACCCATTATCAAAATAAAAACAATGTGTGAAAGATGGCCTTATAGTAGTTCAGTGAAGTCATACCACTAAGGCCAATATACATGAGAAATATACTAGGCCATTACTTTCATCACTGTCCTCAACCCTAACCAGAGGATGTCCCAACTTGTTACTGACTGTCGGATCCAAGTGCAAGGAGGTTCAGTGACAGGAGTGCAATCTCAAAGATGTTTTTCTTGGTTGAATTGTGGTTGAGGCACCAACAGTACAGTAAAAAAAGTACCCCACATGCAAAGGTATGAAAGGGTAAGGATAGAATCCGACTACAACAGTAGTCGGATTCAATAACAGGAAAGAGACGTAACAAGCAATGGAAAACAGGGACTGGATAATAGTAAATATTTACCAGCAGCTAACCAATGGAAACACGTGATATAAATATAGGCAAACACAAGGTGAAACCACCAGTAATCCAATCAATGACACAAAGCAATGGGGAAGAAAAAAAACAGGACTGGAATTGGAACATGGACACAGGGAAAACCAGAACTGGAATCGGAACATGGAACACAAGAAAAACATGGACTGGACTAGATTGACTGGACAGGTATCTAGCAGATCCCAATATGCAATCCTCTTCTGAGATATATTCTATATTCCAAATAAAATAAAACACCAAATAGCATGCTAACGTGACAACATATCAAAAATTGTGATATCATGTACCATAATATTTTTTTATTTCTTTTTACCTCGGGATATCAACATTGAACCTATGCCAAATATTTGAAAGATTGTCTTTACATTATTCCTGTTCCTTAATAGTCAGGACTACTCCCCAGAAATATTTTGGCCAGGTGAATTTAGATGGTCAGTTATCTTCAGATTAACCTCTTATGAACTAGACATCCCTAGGCCTTTTTCCCCTTTTTTTCCTTGCAAAAACATACCCTTTCATTTGTA
>JAODUH010070822.1:0-16426 GCA_027564835.1 Typhlichthys subterraneus
CGTACATTTTATGTTTTATATGCATTTTACTGTACAGCACTTTGTGACTACTGTTTGTTGTTTTAAAGTGCTATATACTGTAAATAAATTTCTCTTGCTTGCTTGCTTGCAAACTTTGGACAGTGTGCTGATTTAGAGTGGAATAGAGGGTGAGAGTGATGGAGAATTGCGGAGCTTGTGTCTCTTAACCTAAAGTCACAGGCAGGACATCTGACAGGAGAAGTGCATCTTGGTCGTACTGCTAAAGGAGCAGCCATGATGAATCTGCACAACGGGGGAAGAAAAAAAACTAATTATCTCTCTGCCTTGCCAGCTAAAAATGAAGTTGAATATTCCCAGATTAATTACAGTGCAGCTCAGCTATTCTCCAGTTGCACTGGTGAGGGTTAGTCGTTCTGCAGAACGCTTGCTAACTTCACGCTCAAATCAAACTCCTTCAGACGCTCCGCCCCCCATACGTTAAAACTCATTGCAAAGCCAAGCAGCGTTTTATTTTCAGCATGCACAAAGAATGCTAAGCTAACGAAATGTGAGGAGGTATTTCGTGAATTTTACAAAAAGTGTATTTGCTTACAATAGCTGACTATACCTTTAATATCTCCTTTTTAACAAGGCCTTGGGCTCAACCGAGGTAGAACACGATGCAACAATATGCAATCTTTCAAACCTGAAGAAATAATTTGGTGAAAATAGACTGAAGGAAAAGGCTGGAGAATTGGAAAGAGAGAATAATATCAAAGGTGAGAAACTGAATCCCATCGAGATGTGAGTAACGGGAACACCTTCACCCCACCTCCAGACCCTATCACATCCAGGCTACTCCATCTCTAAAGCAATACAATAACCAGCCAGAGAAGAGGAGAATTTCTTGGCAGCAGGTTCGTCTCCCGAGATGCCTGTGCTTGTAGGTGGCACGACAACTAAAAACTGTCAACACAAGGGGACGTCTGCTGGAACGACTACCAGCCAAAACACAAGCGTGCAATGCTGTCAGAATGCCCACTCCTCCAACAGAAAGGCTTGTCTTACCTGTGGGAGGCTTAGAGAACAACAAGCAACCTAAAGGCAAAAAGACAGTTGGCCGTGTGCATGTGTGTGTGTGTGCGCACGTGGATACTATTCAGTGTACAGTGCAGCCCGTACAGGCACTAATTGTCTGGCAACGGCACACCTCATCAAACAGAGAGGAAGGGATGTACAGAATGTACACCCGTCCCATTATTCTTCTATTGCTATACAGTGAGAGTTTCTAATGCAGTGTCCTTCAGTGAATGGTCTAATAGTCTGACCTGGCTTGAACTGCGTCGACTGCAACCCCGTAACAAATACTCTCCCCGCACATAAACACTAATAATTTCAACTGAAGTGCTAGGAAGCCATGGCACTTCCTAGCACTTCCAAAGCCCATCTGCTCCTAGCTACAGTACGCTAAGTCACTGATCACAAGCGTCGCTAAAAGTGCGGGCGCTTCAAAAGCCCTTTGAAAAACCCCCGATCAAACAGAGACGCGCTGCCTGTGCCAAAGAGAATGGCTGCCTGGGCCAACTGTCAAATTGACGAGCAACGCGACTGGTTTTGCTGGCAACGCTTTTCTAGCGACGTGTCTCTGTGTGATCGGGGCCTAAGGCAACGTGCAGAGACAGTTTGCTCCATTCTATTTATTGTAGTGCAGTCCGGGGTTTTTAAACTGCCATACGAAAAGACACTCCATTTATCCAAAGAGAATAAATAAATAGGACGAGCATCAACAATGATTACATTTACATGTATACCAATATTCTGATATTATTCCAACTATGACAATATTCCCGAATTTTATACAGGTCACGTTAACATCATATTCTGTTTGGATATTCTGAATTAGGCCTTATTCCAAACGTGATTAAGATAATGTGGGTGGAATCCATCCATCTATTCATCCATCTTCTCCCGCTTATCCGTGTAGTTGGGTCGCGGGGGCAGCAGCTGCAACAGGGGACCCCAAACGTCCCTTTCCCGAGCCACATTAGCAAGCTCTGACTGGGGGATCCCGAGGCGTTCCCAGGCCAGTGTGGAGATATATTCTCTCCACCTAGTCCTGGGTCTTCCCCAAAGCCTCCTCCCAGCAGGATGTGCCTGGAACACCTCCTAAAGGAGGCACCCAGGGGGCATCCTTACCAGATGCCCGTACCACCTCCACTGGCTCCTTTCGACGCAAAGGAGCCAGTGTGGTGTACTGCCAGTGTGGGTGGGAAATGCCAATAGTATTCAGTATAAAGATCATTCTTTGGACATTTCTTTCGGGCATGCATCTTTACCCCAACCACGCAAATGTTAGGCTAGCTGGTTTGTTCGTACATATCTGACTGTAAACAGGCGACAGGTCCCAAACTGTGGTAAAAACCCCAATTGAGATGCGTATTCCATATGCATAAAACATCAATGCAGAAAAGGAGGGAAATTCCTCTGTAGGGTATTTAAGATATTTAAACGACGTATCGGTAGAATGTCATGGGGGCGTTTTTTTATGAATCGGCATATGCACAGCTACAAATATATGGAGATATTAGTGGAATATTAATGTACAGCTTAGCAGGAATATTGGCAGAATATTGGCGAATAATGTTATGTGCATGTGAACAATCAATGCCACTTAACAGTGTACAGATATCCCACTCTGGTGGTCTGGTCTGGAGAAATGGACTCCCGGCTGGAAGGTTGTAGCAGATAACAATTGTAATGCATTTCAATGTCTTAAGTTGGCATGTTACCAATGGCATTTTGCTGTGGAGGTTGACGTAGGCAGCAGCCAGACAGCTAAATCTACCACGCATAGCCTGAGACTAAGTCAATTTACCTCCAAAACAGCTGCAGAAATATGATTGTGGCCTCAGATTGATCGTAGGTACTTATGAATTATTGTAATATACTGTGCAAAAAAATATCTATTAACACTCCAAGAGGGAAACATATGGCCAATAGTATGGTGAAATCAGTGAACCTCCCCAATGACTTGCATGGAACATTGGGTTGTTCTGGTCTGCATAAAGGGTGAAAAGCCCCCTTCCACCTCTTTTCAAAAATAAAATGCAGAAGTGCCCTCCGATGAGCGCTCTATATTTCCAAGCTCTCTGTTTCAAGCCCCAGTATGGGCCTGCCTGAATGCATCCTTGTGCAAGATGCCTAACCCTTACATGCTCCTTGTAGCTGTAGCCATTCCAGATCACTTTGAGGAATCTCCTCTCCCAGACATTTAATTTCAGACAACTAATGAAAACATTGCACAATCATGAACAGATAACAATACATTTATTGGCATTTATTTCTATATTTTGGATAAAAAAAAAAAAATAAATAAAAAGGACTAAAACAATCTAAGAGAACTGGTAAAACCTCCAACACACCCAATGACCAGGGGACATTGATGCATCTAAAGTGTAATATAATACCCCTTTAATGCAGTCTCAGGCACTGTTAGGGACCAAAACATGGCTAATTCAGTTGCAATGTAATCTGTTCAACACAACCCATCAGACTACAGAAAGTCACAGAACTGATGAATACAAATGAAGACCAATGTGTTTTATACTTAAGCACCTCACACACACACACACACACACACATACACACAAAAAATTTAAAAAAAAGAATACAAATAAAATGTTTAGGAAACTAAAAAAAACACAGTTTAATCTGTAGAGAGAGAGTGCGATAAAATGAAGATGTATTCCTGGGGGTATGGTATTGTGTTTTATCTCTGGCCCACGAGAGACATACAAAGAGCTGTTTGAGATTCTTAATTGAGTCAACCCCCCCCCACATCACTTTTCTACTTTTCTCTTCTTTTGACACAGCCGATCCTTCTCACAATCTCTCACGCACACTCAAACACGCTCACACAGACGCAGACCATCAGCATAACATATGCTGGCAATATGAGAGCAGTCACGTGATTACTGTACAGTACAGTACAATGACTTATCACACACACACACACAGCTTGGCCACCAGAGGGGTGAAGTATCAGCCATGTTGCCTAATGAGTTTTTGGAAGAGGGAGGAGAAAGAGACTTATAGCAGAGTCCAATTCCAACAGCACTCGACAAAAATTACATTTCTTTGATCTCTCAGGGACACCGCCGATCTCGTGAAGAAGAGAGATAAAATCCAATTCAAGGGAGAAACAAGCTGGAGCAGATGGTTACATCACAGGAAGTCGAAGCCAGTTTGACACCTGTGCAGCGAGTGAGGTGTGTCGCAGGGTGTCTGCTGTGTTGATTAAACCCACTGTGGGTATTATTTAGGAGAAAACATTATTAACTGTTATGGGCTCAACTGTGCTCAACTAGGAAAAAAATCAAACGTTCCAAAGCTCATTAAGAGGTTGATCCAATGCATTTTATAGTACAAACATGTATTTACAGTAGTCAACCACCGTATACACTAAATTAAATCCATACATAGAATATATGTATAGGCAAATTATGTTTTTGAAAAACATTAGTGGATGAACACAATGAATTCCAAGTTGTCAGCACACCTTGCACACCTTGAGCTAACTTATCGAGAACTTAACATTTGAGCAAGGAAACTCGAGGTTTAGCAAAAGTTGAAATCCTCTTTAAAGTACTGTAGAACTTATTGTAGAAAGTACTTTAAAGAACTGGGCTGGTGTTTGCCTTGCTCACATACCACACAGAGGAGAATAACAGAAAACCTTCTCCCATGGCAATGGCATGGCGACTGTTGCCACACCAGCGAGCAGCTGAATCTGTAAAGCCTACATTCTCCGCTTTGATGATGCTTGTATGTTTGCATGGCCAATGTGTGTAGATGACGTATGCACACCAAGTGTGTGTAGGTCTTCTAGGACGGAGTCTATGAGTAATGAGCTGAAGCGGACCATCAGAGACCCACACTGAGCTGAATGCCACCAGGTCAAACCGCAGAGAATCTCCTGCTACCCAGGTTCCATTCCCTCTCTTTCATCATCTCTGCTGCACTCATAGGCTCTCATTGCTTAGCGGGAACCACCATCCATTTGGCCTGGGTCAAGTTACATCACCAATCAATCCTCTGCTTCCTGCTTCTCCCTCCCTCTCACCTGTTCCTCCAACCTTACTTGCCATTACAATCACAATCCACCCCCTTACTCACATATATGCAATAAGCATACAGGTTGTTTCCTCCTCCCCCCAATATTGGTCTTGCGACACGGATACACAAGCGAATACACACACACACACACACACACACATCCTTCCTTACAATTTTGGGTGTACATATTGTGAAGGTGATTGTTTACACTAATGATAACAGTGTATATTATTTTAAAAAGGTCTAGTAAAATAGTATTTGATTGTATTCAGACATGTTCAGATGCAGCTGCGCCAGTGCTAACCCTAACATGTGCGGTACGTCATATTTCAGATCTCTATCTCACATTAGTGTACATGAAAAATAAACATTTTAAATATCATAAATGTTGATTTAGGTTTTTACTCTGGCTGGGGGAGTTGAAACAAAAAAAATGTGGGATGTACAGCAGAAATAAAATATGGTTGACATGTCACGGCTAGTTTTTCTGGGCCGAGATTTATGCATCCAATGCCTGCAGACGGGGAACGGAACAGACTCTCTTCTCAATAGCGATGATATCTGCTGAAACTCTGCCAGAAAATATGTCAGAAATGGAATTATCAGTCTCCCTCTCTACCCTCTCTGCCCCCCCCCCCCCCTGCAGCACCGTGGGGAGGGGGATCACTGACATCAAAGAGAACCTTCATCACCGCTACCGTCCAGGAGGGATGGAGTGAGGCCAAGGATGAGGAGGCAGGATGTGAAGGGTAAGCAAGGATATCAGCAAGAGAGAGAGAGAGATAGAGAGAGAGAGATAGAGAGAGAGAGAGAGAGACAGAGAGAGAGCAAGGACAGCAAGAGAGAGAGAGCAAGGATAGCAGAGAGAGAGAGAGAGAGAGAGAGGGAGAGAGAGAGAGAGACAGAGAGAGAGCAAGGACAGCAGCGAGAGAGAGAGAGAGAGAGAGAGACAGAGAGAGAGAGAGAGAGATCAGTCAGTGTAATTCTTATTCTACCCTAATGCAATATTGATGTTGGCAATGTACATATTAATATTTTATTTTTAATATTTATTTATGTTATTTCTTGGTGATTGTAGCTACTGTAAATCTAATATAGTATAAATCCTTATTTTACTGTAAAGTGCTTTGAGAGAGAGAGAGAGAGAGCGAGCGAGCGAGAGACACACACATCGCAAAGGCATTTTGTCCTCCATTTGCACTGGGGGTCCGGGGCTAGCAAAACGTGTTAATGCGCCTCTTTGATTATGTTCGGGCATGTGTGAATAGTGTGTAATTCCCAGAATGATTTTCAAGGTGCCTGGCAAATGTAACTGCTCTACCATTCTAGTTAAAGTCCAGCAATCTCAGATTCATGAAGGCATCACCAGAAAAGTAAACAAAATGAGAGAGAGAGAGAGAGCGAGCTAGCGAGCGAGAGAGAGGTGGGGGGCAGTTACTACCCATTATATAGTACTATGGTTGCAATTGTACATTGTTTTTCCTCTCAGTCTCCATGACAGTCTAGGCATCTGTCACTGTTGGCAGCTGCTATAGCAACACGTCTGTTACAAGGAGATGGCTGTGATAACCTAAACACAATAAACCCATCAATGTCTAGTCACTTAACCAATAGCTATGTGTGTTCTGTAAAAAGGTTGTGATAGATTATCCTGTGATAGGACAGGATTGTCGAGTGGTCTGGGTGTTTGGCTCCCAGCCGAAAGGTTGTGGGTTCAAACCCCGGTGTTGACCTATCTGTAAGTATCTTTGAACAAGGTGCCTAACCCCCTACCCCCCAACCACTCCCGGTGATTGGTCGCACCCTGCATGGCAGCAATCACCAATTTTGGCTGTAGCTGTAGGCACATTGCTACCCTTTAATATGTACCCCTAAAAGTGCAGTATAATTGACAACATTCACACCAAATATAATATACTGATAACTGTTCCCCATTGTGTTACATTGTAAAGTTTTCCATTATTTAGTCTCCCTTATTTAGTAGCCAATGGGGGTGGGTATGTGACTGATGCTATGCAAAAACTAATTTGAGAAAAAAGGGAGGCCTGGTAAACATCCAAGGACACCGTTTCTATTAAAAAGACTCTAAACTAACAATCTGTTCCTAATAAACTCAGGCAGTCCTGCCACTTCGAAGGGAATTAACCCCTGGGGTTAGAATTGGTGTTCCATGGTAATTAAAATCAACAGTAGCAGCAGAAGCAGCAGCCTTTAGTTTAATATTTGCATTTTACTTGAGGAAATATGTCTGATTGTATCACAGTTGTTGTGTAGCTTTTGCTATGGAAGTAACTTAAAAAAAAACTTATTGGAAAAGTGTGTGTTGTTGAACTACTGTTTAATATCAAATGTATTCAATACACCTTACCACTCCAAAAGCCATAAGAAATGTTCACCTTAAACATTTTTACAATCTCCCAAAATGTTACAGTATAGGTTTCATGCTGCTTAATTTACTGTATAGGTAAATTGGAAACGGCTTCTTTCCATCTCTCTCCACAGTTCACATCCAGTTAGCTGCCAGCTGTTGACCCCCCCACCTCCTACTTGGCAAAATCACATTGTGTGTCCATGATGTCACGGCTCAGGACACATGCGTGAATCAGTCAGCATCGATCCTCACTGACAGAGCATTGTAGAACACACACACACACACACAAGAGGGACAGAGGAGACACTGATAATGATGATGATGATGGCGATGACATTGTGATGAAGGATTGATATGAGGACAGGCAGACTGATAGTGACAGCAGGAAGGCTTTGGCGTCACACTGACAAACACACGACAAACCCGGGGATCTGCCACCGTAGCTGACACTGCAACTTCCCTTATAGCATAGTTGTAAACTTTGCATCCAGACAAACAAATCACGTCTGATTATCTGAAGGCATTACCTTCTAAAATTATTTAGGCTTACAGCGTTTAGAGACATGGTATTTATTACAGCCATCACTAAATTGTAATAGCTTTTTTAAAGTGCGATAAAACTGTTTTTTTTAATTTTTTTTTTTATGGGATTGTATTGTGTTTTTTTCTATAGAGCCCAATGAGGATAATAACTATTACCTCAAACAGATAATGGCTTTACAAATAAACATGCATAACAACGCATAAATCATTTGCACCTTTTCCAGATTGACACTCTCATGGGACAAGGGAGCAGCAAGAATTAAATTCTGACATTTCATAATTTATAGCACATAATGCAATCACAAATTATGGTTTTCCACAGACGAGTTAGACAGGTATGACAAAGCAAGGCAAAACTCATTTGGTTCGTTGCCTGTTTGCTCACCAGAAGCATCAAGGTACAAATTGACATTTTTGTTTATTATAATCAGCAATTCTATTATTTCCCCTTGCATGAGCATCAGATGTTATAATAACTTCACATTGAAAATGTCAACATCACTTAAAGTAATATGTACGTGTGTGTGTGTGTGTGTGCATGGGCGTGTCCTCGCTCCTGAACGCACCCACCCTACGCTAATGAGCTAGCTTCGCACCAGCAGAAGCATGTGTCTTGTGTGGCTGGGCGACTCCATTTGATGGAAACATTGCAGGGAATGTGTTGCATTGGCGTTATGTAACAAGCACTGCATTAAAGAAGGCTGGCATCCGACACATGAAACCTGGACTCAGGCACACGTACACAGGCAATGTATGTCAAACACCCACTAAAAATAAACCCTGTTTTTTTGTGTGAGAGAGAGAGAGAGAGAGAGAGAGAGAGAGAGAACGAGAGAGAGAGAGAGAGAGAGATGCTTGCTTATTAAACCCTCAAATGCCACACATGCAATCCAGTTATCCTTTACCTTTCTATCCATCTCCCTGTGTTTCGCCTTTCAGCCTACTATAACCCCTTCACCCCCCACATGGCAGCAGCATATGAGAGAGAGAGAGAGAGAGAGAGAGAGAGAGAAGGCCAAAGGGTCCAAGAAATTAACTGAAAACAGATTAACTGATATTCATTTCAAAAGACACAGCCGGTGTGAAAACTATACTGGCAACAACCTGTGAAACACAGATGAGACGGGGGACAGCAGGTGAGTTGTTACTATCCTGTCGGAGGGAGCCAAAGATACACACAAGTGTAACAGAATTTTATCCGGCATAAACAGTGCTTTACTGCAGCCTCCAGCTGGTGCTTAACAGAGTGAAAAATGGATCCCATCGTGCCAGGAAAGCTCCTTAAGACATGCTTCCTGTCTGTGCCTTATCTGATTAGCAGAGATATTTACTCAAACTGACAATTCCTTTTTTTTTTGTAGAGTTCACGATAAGATAGTTGCATTTTAGCAGACCTTTCACCTTTTCTTTGATGTAGAAGTTATTGGAGGCATAACATTTTCAGTAAATCTAAGGGATCTCTGAAAGTAGAAAGGACGGCTTGGTCTGTGGATTTTTTAACAATTAAACAACTCAAACTACAGTAATAGCCCCACCAATTAAAGCAAGAGAAAGCATTAAAAAGCTTTTTTTACAGTAAGATTATTATTAACGGCAGGTTCACATGGCCGTGGTGTGAATGAGGTCAACTGAAGGGGAATGGGCAGAGCTATGGAAATAAAGTTACACCAACAGAAGTTCGAAATTGTCAACAGTCACATGGTTCATGGAGAGGCTAAACTTATGGAAAAATAGTTCCTGGAAGTGCTTGGTGGGCAGTTTGAATATATATACACAGATATATAACTAAATTTGTTGGCAATTAGTAGTCAATTAATGCACCTAGTTACATTTAAAAATAAATGTATAGGATACTTTATTTAGGCTAACTTCCGGGAACTATTTTGACGCTCCACAATCTGCCATTGCTGTGAAACAATTGTTCAATGGAGTAAACGGACATGGCGTAACTCTGTTCTTTCCAAGGCTGTGGGATTGGGCACCATCTCCGGAGAAAGGCAATGGAATCCTTCAAAATCACTTTATTCAGCACCATGGACAGAGACAGGATCATGGCTGAGATAATGAGGGCGCGCTCGGTCACTGCTCTGCCTACCGACATCTATGCACAGTCTCCAGTGTAGGACTGGGGGTGGGGGGCATGCTGGTCTAGTGGTCTGGGTGTTGGACTCTCAGTCAGAAGGTCGTGGGTTCAAACACTAGAGTTGCCCTACCTGTAAGCCCTACCTGTAATAACTGTACATTGCAAGTCACTTTGGATAAAAGCTCTGCTAAATGACCAAAATTGAGACATCCAGCCCAAGCCACAAATTAATCAGCACTGATTTGAACTTGTATGCATCTTGCAGAGAGAGAGAGAGGATGCATACAGTTAAAGTGCAATCAAAAACAAATCTACAAATAAAGAGTATATACTGCTGGAGATTTATTTTGTTGATATATTCTACGTCTGTTTACCATGTCGTCACACTCTCCATTCTCCAAATGGACCTGAGACACTGGAAAAGTCAAATCAGTGATATAATGGTATCTAGGTTACCAAGCCCAATAACTCTGTAAACCACTGCAGTTCGTAATTGAGCGATAAGCTCCCTGTTTTTGCTCCAATGCAACACAGTGTTTTAAATATTTATATGAACCCGCAGTTTGCTCAATTACCTTTGCCCTTCCAAACACTCTTTGGAAGGGCCATCGTGTCAGCAGCGATTTATTTGCACAGATGATATGTGGTGAGCCAAATTCAATTACGTGCTCGCTCTACAAATATGGCTTAAGCGATGGCTGATATAGCCTCCAACATGAACAGAGGCTTAGCTTCACCTATGCTTCAGCTCGCAGACAAACAACAGTGGGTTCCATTTCAGGTGAACACACTCGGTTTGCCCAAGCCTTTGTTGAGCAAAGTGTTCTTTGTTGGATGAATATATGCCCCTGTTCAACTTGGTTGAACAGGGGCACCTGTTCTATTTAGTCAGCCATTGGATCAGGTCCCATTTAACCTAGTTTCCTAGTCCTAATTTTGCAAGCTCCGCCTGAATACAAGTCTGGTAACTGCATTCAATACTGTTGAATGTTGATTGAATTGATACTGTTGAATACAAACACAACCAAGCCTGGATGCAGGTGTGTAGTTCAGTTGGTGCAAGCAGCAAAGGGAAATCATGTTCTGATTGGTTGAAAGTGGTCCAATTGCCTGCTAATGATTTAACTGCCACATCTTCATTGTCACCATCTAACAAATTAACTTTTAATTAAATTTAAATAAGACCGATTTATAGAGTGGAACAAACCGTGGGGCTTGTAAAAGCAGAATGATCTTACCGGGTTAAAAGGTATTTTCAGCTATTGTAAGCTAATTGTAAGCTAATACACTTACACAGTTACACAGTTGTCAAATTCACCAAATATCCCCTCGCATTCGCGAGCTGAAAAAAGTACCCCTTACTTCTATACTGCCCTGGCTCTGTACTGTAATTATGAACATAAACAAAGTGGGGAACACCACACACAACAACAATGCCCTTGGCTTCGCAATGTGTTTCAATATGTGGAGCTTCTGAGTGAGTTTGTTATGATTTGAGCTCGACGTTAGAAAGCATTCTCGAGAATTACTAACCTTTAACTGAACCAAGCCATTCAACGGCTGTCAAACATCAGCCTGTCTATTCTACTCCTTGTCTCCTTATCAAAATGTGTGAGGCAACCCCACTGCAGTAAGCAGAGACATAAACACAGACGACTGGATCGAGACCCCCGTATCTGTGTTTCCTCAGTAAAGCTTGTATAACTCCGGAGCAGCTGACAGCGAGACATGACTCATTATGTGGAGAATCACACCAGGTCAGCCAGTGTCAGGCCAGGCAATAAGGGAACAGTTGGCGCCTTTCAATGCATTTAAAACGTCATGGAGATAATGGGAAAGAGCTGTGATGCAACTCTGATGTGTCTGTTGCCTGTCTCATGTTCCCCGTCTGCTTGTCTCGTCATAGTGTTTTCCTTGTGTTTCCACGTCTGTTCATTGCCACTCCTCTCCCTGTGATTCAGATGTTGCCTTGTTAGTTCCACCAGTTTCTTAGTTTACCTTGTCTAATGAGTTTTCACCTGCCCCTCGTTGTCCTTGTCCAGTAGATAGTCTCCTCCAGTAGTTTGTCTACCAAGCCTTTGCATTCCTCCAGTATATTGCTACTGATTGTTTATTGTGATGCTTGCCCCAGCATTTGTTCAATAAAATCTTGTATATTAGAAGTTCTGCTATTTGTGTCGTGAGCTTGGGTCAAACCTCACCTCTCAAGCGTTACAAGGACGTTGGACAGCTGGCTTTTTGAATGTTAATCGGTGAGGTTTTAATAACTGTAGGGAGAATTTAAATGTTTTTACTTGTCCACCTTTGTGTGGTGATTATATACAAGCACATACCGAATGTGCTCTTGTGCATATACAAGCACAAATGCATCAACACAGAAGAATACATTTAAATACTACAAACTCCCAGTGGCCCCAAAACCCAAAGATTAGGCCACAGCATAACACTATAGTGCCAGACACTATAACGGCTCTCACTCATGGTGAATATCAGCTACATGATTAGATATTAAGGTAACAACGCTACAGATAATTTCACACAGATTCACTTACTTAGACCTAAAGGGGAAACTGGACTTTTAGTGAAATTCGTAAAAGACCAAGGGAATAATTTGTCAGACATAAAAAGACTAAGCAACGTAGCCTATTGCAAAAACCCAATGAGACCAAGACGTTAAAGAAAAAAAGAACGAGCCCAGTGGGGCCTAAATGATTCATCAGCTGTGAAATCTTAAGACCATGTAAATCAGGGTTGACGCGAGTGGGTGGAGAGAACCTGTAACTTACACTGAGCTGACAAGCCCGTGGCCCGTTGCAAATTGAGAAAGAAAGGAGAGCATGGGAGCTGAGACCAGAAGGAGGAAAACCTAAGAGGGAAATACATGACAGAGTGAGAGAAAGCAGGCCAAGCTAAAAAAAAAATACGACCAAGAAAGGTACGGCATAAGTTCAGGCGAGGATACGACACACTGGAAAAGGCCTAGAGTTTGTTGTGAAGGAACAGATTTGCTTGCCGGTACTATATCATGTACAGTGTGCATATAATATATTATGGTGAATAATATATGGTATATGAACACAAGGGTTCTATTTCAAATTGGGATGACACCGTGAATCTTTTACCCATTTCCCACTGCTCTCCCGATTTGAGTAGTGCCTAGAAATACGACATATTTACAGCAGACCAGCGGTTGTGGTAGACTTTCTCGTTGTCCATCATTATGACGTAAATTTTCTTTTATAATCTTTATATATAATCTTTTAACTGTCACTTTTGTTTTTACAATAAAATGAAGTAGGACCTAATTATTAACGGTCTCTTAGTTTCACGTTCATCTCCATTTTATACTTCAACAAAGCAGCATTCGTTTAGCAGGACACAATCAGAATGATTTTAACTCATTTGTTTTACTCTTTTCAGTTAGATTCATATTATGCCACTACATTTGCATTCGGTTTAAAAATATATGACGCTCAAATGTTAGAAAGTCTAAATATTGGCAAAGTGTAATCATACTGCAATAAACCTAAAATCTGTGGAGCATGCACAGAATATATAGGATGTAGTGAAAGTGGCCTGTGATCAGGAAAGTTGGGCAGATGAGTATGATGGTCGATGAACCGAATACAATTTTATAATATTTTCAGTGGGTAGCAAGTTTCTAGAATATCCAATTTTTCTAACGAATTCTTAAAACAGACTTTCCTCTGTTGGATGACATCTGTCAGGCTAAATTTAGTGCATGTATCAGTGCAACCGGCTAAGGTAGAATGATTGGTGCACGTACGTGCACAGTGCACCCATACAATTAAACTGTACGTCCTACTAACAACCGTAGTAGGCTACAAATGTAAGCTTTCAGCTGTCGAGTCAAAGATGCATCCATAAACGGAGAAAAGCTCACGTGTAGATCTTGTTTACAACTGGCTTCAGAGCCGCCGGCCGCTTGAATCATATCACTGCACCACACCAAGGGGCGGTGTCTGCGTCTTTTTGAGTTCTCAATATAGGATTCTATTGGAATGCCCTGTTGTAAAAACGAGTGCGCCTAGATTGCCTTCAATGCAATCTGTCAAGCTGACGGACAGCCCAGATTTGTCCGTCATTGTTAAAATATTCAGTCAATGACGGAAAATATTTGGTTAACGCAACCTCTGCAGCAGACACGATTAATTTGTGCCAGAACAATTCAAACTGGTTTCCAAACGCTCGGACCCCCCACCCCAACCCCTACCTACCTCTCCTCCTACAGATGTAAGGCATCAAAGCCAATAGAGGACTGGAGCCACCGTGTAAATTCACGTCCAGGTTCCCAGCCAGATATGGGGCAAATGACCTGCAGCTCGGCCTTTACAAGGGCTGGGAGGCTGGGCTATCGGACCTGCATAGACGGCTGTGTTAAACCAGGGCGCTGTGGTTCCCTGATTGTATCACTAACAAACGGTGGTGCAACTCTTACCCCTCACACCCCAACACAACCCCCCAATCTACACAGTAGGATAGGCAGACCTAGGAAAAAAGATGACCTAGAAGGTGTTCAAGGCACCAGAAGAGAGCAAAATTAATCAGATGGTTGAGAAACCACGGTCTGTCTTTGAGCTCTGCCAGGCTCTGGGGCCTCTTGACACACAACAGCCTCAGCCGCACTCCATGATGAAACCAAGCGGCAACCTCAGATAATCTGCTGAGCGAGTCCACTGGTAGATTCACTGACTCACCCTTTCATCAGACCTGGACAAATGGCACGACAACAGGACAAATCAGCTTGGCAACAAAGTAGTATGAGTCACGAAAAACACAGCTTGAGGTACTGTACACAATATTAAACCCATATATCTAGTTGGTCTTGTTATAATATTCTTCTGGCTCGGTAAGCGCTCTCCAATGTTTGATAGTTTGCGTCCAACCTCCTCAGGGCCACCGTAGTACTGGTAGTTCAAAATTACGTGTGTATGTGTGTACGCTGTATGTGGCCGTAAAGGGTTTAGAGGTGAAGTCAGCAAGGCTGGAGAAAGATTACTGGTAAGTCTATCAAAATAAAAACACCTCTCCCTTCAATGGCATAGTCTCCGTCCTCACATTTCGGCAAGCATGGCAATAGCTGGGATAGTGTTGTGTGGTGCGGTCTGTACCACTTTGCGTTCCCATTTACATGGCTGTGTAGAAACACCTAAGTGTTTCACTGCACACACAGAGCATACAGCTAGCAGA
Source organism: Typhlichthys subterraneus (assembly GCA_027564835.1). Lineage (NCBI taxonomy): Eukaryota > Metazoa > Chordata > Actinopteri > Percopsiformes > Amblyopsidae > Typhlichthys > Typhlichthys subterraneus. Next base: position 15,285 of record JAODUH010070822.1, read on the forward strand.
CTGTGAGAAGATAGTCGCTGAATTTGACTAAATGCGTATTAGCTTACTATCGCTGAATCCAACTTTAAGTTATATTGAATATGCCACATTAGATAATCCACAATAGGAAAAATGAGTTGGACATCGACCTCCTCTGGCAAATAATTCCTTTAGCAATGCTCACACTTAAATACTAATTGCATTGGCACATTGTAATTATATTATGATAAATGATTAAACAAGCTAGTAACACCTGCACAAGTGAAAGATAGATTTAAAAAAGAATAATAACTCCCACACACAAGCGCTGCAATAGATTCAGGCTATTGCAGCCAGGGGGAGAGTTAAAGAAAAAGTGAGACAGCAACACAGAGGAAGACATAGTCTGCGGTAATAATGTGCGCGTGCATTGAAGCCTGTTTAGACAGTTCGTAAACAGTTTGGCAGCAGCAGACAGCAAACCCCGATGCAGCAAAACACAATGTGAATACATATGAAGATGTCTAAAACTAAATAGTGCGCCAAGGTAGTACTTGTATCCTACCAAAACATCCGGAGTGATTGTAATGACAGGATGCTAGGTGACAGACTGTTTAATTACAAGGTGCTCTTATGGAGAACAACCTGCAGTTACTGTCAGTTTTGCCACTACAAATGTTATGCAAATAATATGCAGATTAGTGCTTATGTGACTATTAATATGACTTCTATTTTGCATGTAGTTTTACATGGATTTACATGTTCAGTGGCCAAAACCCTAGGCCTGGACACACATTCAGGGTAACCACGGAAAAAAGAGCCAATCATGTGGCTCTATGAATCTCCATGATGGAATCCTCCAAACCACTCATGATAATGGAAATAGTCACACCGCAGGCTCCTAATGCCTAGTGACTGAATGAATGAATCATCAAATTAACTCTATTCTCATTAGCTGTTAAAATTACTAATGCAAACAGTTGTTACGGCCTGCCTCAAAGACCGTAAACCAAGCAACCAAACTCTTAACTAACAGAATAACCCAGGATGAGGTGTGAAAGTCTGTAGGTGTAGGTGCTGAATATATGTGGCGTGTGTTGCATGCTAACCAAACTAAGAAACAAAAACCCAACCAACAAACAGAATGTGTGGTGCCAGGAGAGTCACACAGACAGTGTGCTGGA
>JAODUH010070843.1:0-16425 GCA_027564835.1 Typhlichthys subterraneus
TCTCTCTCTCTCTCGCGCGCTCTCTCTCTCTCTCTCTCTCTCTCCCTCTCCCTCTCTCTCTCTCTCTCTCTCTCTCTCTCCCTCCCCCTCTCTCTCTCTCCTTCTCCCTCCCTCTCTCATTCACGCTCTCTATCTTTCACTTGAAAGAGTTCCCTCATTCCCTCACAATGCTGTTATGCTGACCCACTTAAACCTACCGTAGAAGAAGCATGTAGAGCGTTTCACACGTTGCTTGCATCTCTCTCTCTCTCTCTCTCTCTCTCTCTCTCTCTCTCTGAATCTCTTCTACTGAAGCCCGTCCACCCCAGCCCACATGTGCCGTGTCTCACCTAAATATGTTTACAGCCTCGCTCATCGTCACCCTAAAGAGGCCTCGATCTAATCTCATCACCAGCACACACGTCCTCTCTCCCGATGAGCGCGTGGACGTCAATTCTCACCAGCCCCTCTCCGGGTGCAGGCTCCCACAAAGAGACGGTCATTTCTGCAGACAAGACAGCAGAGTGACGATACCTCAAGTCACATGTGACTGCATATATATAACATGCTTATCCCAATAGAGGTCACTGAACCCATGTGGTACAGCGACTGTGGACTGTGGTATAGACACCATAAGGGGGGGCTCAGAAGGAAAGAGAGACCAGATGCAAGAAGGATGGTAGAGAGAGAGAGCAGAGCAGCCAACCTGCTCCCCCTGTTCTCCTCTCTATGAATATTTGATGCAGGGACTAAAACCGGCGCCGTGAACTCTGAGAGAGTGTGACAGCTGAAAATGCTCAGAGGATAGAGGCTCACAACAGCCATCTACCAGCATAAGAACACCACCATAGAGAGAGAGAGAGAGAAAGAGAGAGAGAGAGAGAGAGAGAGAGAGAGAGAGAGAGAGAGAGAGAGAGAGAGAGAGAGAGAGAGAGATAGAGAGAGAGAGAGAGATAGAGAGAGAGAGAGAGAGAGAGAGAGAGAGAGAGAGAGAGAGAGAGAGAGAGAGAGATGGTGATGGAGCCATAGCAGAGCTGAATGTGGAGGTTGGATGCTAGCATTCGCGCAAGCATGAGAGGGCGCACACTCACGCGCACTCTGGACGACAGGCACATTGAAATATTGATGGAGGCTCTCTCCTTGCCTTAATGAAAAATGTTTCATCCCTCCAGATGCATCACCTCCCGTTTTTAAAAGATGAGGCAATTCACTGTGGAAACACAAACACGAGGTGTGTGTGTGTGTGTGGTCTCATCGCAATTTGTTGCCCTCAACATGGGTGTACAACCTGGGGGGGATGTTTGGGGACAGGCAGGAAGAGATGTAGACATATGCACGCACACACACACACACACACACACACACACCTTTCCTCTCCAGTGTAACATCATAGTGAATGCCATCTAACATGCAATAGGTACTCCTTCAAATCTTACACAGTTCTGACTTTGGTAATTGTTGTTCTGGCAGGTCCATGAGAAATGTGCAGTATATCCACAAGAAATGACAGTGGTGTCTGATTGTGAATAATATATATACTTATTCATATGATGTTGGTGCAACATGTGACCCAAATAACCCATGACAGGAGCTTTAAATAAATCACCTTTGATATTTCACTTTATGAAATAGCTTAATAAGCTACACATTAATTATATTAATAACAATAAAACATGAGTCACATCAGCAAAATCAGTACATACCTGTATTACAGAAATAATGTACATTACAATATAACATGCAAACTAACATGAATGCTTTTATTGTTCCTGTATGGTCTGACCATCTATCTGGGTGTGGCATCTGGAAAGGTTGCAGTCCAGACTTGTTTGGAAAATACTTTAAAGACTGCAATTATGAATTACTTTCTCCTCTATCACCCATTATTAATAAACACAGTAACAATAATCCCGCTGGAGAATATTCTATCACTCCTGCCAGACTGTGTATGACAGCAACACGTTTGAATATGAGTGCATAAGGGCTTTACATCATGAGAACATCTTTTTATTTTTTTTCAGCAGGTCCTTTTCATAATGTCTTGTGCCTTGTTAGGATTCAGAAAGAATTGGCTGGTTCTGTCTTTATGGTGATCACTGTTTCTTCATTGTTATTGAGCAAAAACCCATTAAAGCTAAGACTTGGCAAGCTTGTTGGATGCTGCCAATACAGCCACTGACATTGTCTACACCCTTGATACCTGGCCATTCTCATGCCTTCTCCTGAAAGGGTAGACATATTGGAATTCAACTGATTTCCCTTGGCAAAGCTGCAAAGCTTTCCCAGCTGCAGTTAAACACAATATAAGAGGTCAAGCAGCTACAATGACGTGATAAAAATTTTCACCAGGCATTTTTATAGACAATAGTGTCAATCATGAGGCATCCTACGCAGGAATAAAGAAGAGGGTAATGTCAATGGATTCTTCAAGAAAGAAAAGGCCAGGAAGGCCACAGCACCAAAACGGCTTTATAACATCCACTTCAACATACAGTACAACATAGCCTGTGAGTCACGGGTAGTTTGTGCTAATGAATCAGTGTAGAAAGGGCATTATGACCAGCACCAAGGGGAAGACCCATCACAACTGTATTGTATGAAAGACAATGTGCCAGTCTGCTCAGATACATTGTGTCTCTATGCCACTGCTAAACAACCATGGTATTTTGTTTTTAATTTCATGCTTGCTCTTTATGACACTGTCAATAGATGTCAATAGATGTGTGATAAGGGAATTCCTGGGTTGGTTGGTCACCAGTGTAGACAGGCACACTAGTGGCATATTGAAAAAGAAAGTCCATTGCCTTGGACTTGGCCCCGATGCTGGTTATACAACTGCTGCGGAAGCCTTTATTCCTGCATAATTACAGTCCATCTGGACGTAAGTAATTATGTTTCTAAGCAAGTTTCTAAGTAAGTAAATGTTTCTAAGCAACCATGTTTAAACCATACACATGACTAGAACTCTGAACAACAGAAAGGAGAAATTAAAAACATTAAAAAACACAGACACCAATGCACATGGGCAGCCAGCGGGCTGTGAGTAGATATTGTATTTTGACAAAAGGTCTGATATCTTACCATTGTGGTCTATATCTTAAACTGCAGCAATACATAATTGACAATTAGTTACTGTATAGTTTAACATTTTGTTGTTTATAGAGAACATTGTAAAACTTATATTTGCATGTTATATTTACTTCTTAACTTCACAGCAAATGAGATGACACCTCTGACTGTCTTTCTAATATTTGGCAAGTATTAAGGTTAAGTGTAATTTCCATATCTTTACGATATAAGCAAGGCAATACACATGTTAAATGTTTTCAAATACTTTGCATACATCATATATCATAAATGAGCTTGATGAAGTTCTAATTCATATAATAACTGAATATGAGATTCATTGCAGGCATCATTATCTCATCATGAAGTGTCCTTAAGGCTTCACATATTAAATACATCAAACTGTAATAGTTCAGTAATAGCTGAGGGGGAACTATGCTGGTTAATAGCCTGCTCTGGTAATGTATATCTGTTCAACAGTCATTACAGGCTGTTCCTGGACATGACTGTAACACCATCATTCCGGATAGTTGAGAGACATGTTCCTGTTACTCTCTCTGGTTTACTAATACAATAAATGTACTCTATTACGATTTCTCAGGTATTCTGTTTCAGCACAAACATGTTCTCTGAAGATCATCCAGTATAGTGATGAAGGGTGAGGGGTGATCTAGGCAGACTGTCTCGGTCAGATGCTGATGGGGTGGGCAGAAGGCAGCGTAAAATGTTCACTGGTCCAACCTTTTGTCCCTCACTCCCTTGGTCTCACCATATCACCTCCTTCCTGCACCCCCTCCCCCCCCCCCCCACCCAACTGTCCTTCCTCTGTAAAGACAGGTTGTTAATAACAGCTGAGCTGGAGGAGTGTGTCGTGAGCTTTGTGTTGTTTATACTTCCTTGTAGTGATGACAGTCCCACGAGAAGATATGGCTTAGCAATCAGGCTTTAGGGTTTTACATGTTCATTTATATGTTGTCATTTAGCAGATGCTTTTACCTAAAGCCAATTAGGATAAGTAAATGTTTTGATAATAGCTGAGAGAGCCATGCACCAGTCATTATATAATAAGTTAAAGCATTATCTTGGAACAGTGACATTGGCATTCACTCGATATGAGGGCACTGACATAAATGCCTTAAATTCCATTCCAATAAGCAATAACAGCACATTCCTATTTACATTCCTAAGTACTTTAGCAAATAACAAAGCATTATGGAGAACAACAAAAGCTTTTGTCTTTCCCTTTACTGCTATCAGAGGTAGTTTTTCAGTTGTGGACAAGTATAAAGGTGTCTGGGAGTATTGTGACAGAAACACAAGGCTTGATAATAATCCTGTAGTTTGATATTTATAAATGTTGTTTTATAAATGAATTTACAGGCCTGTAAATTAACGCCTGTGTCTTACAAATCTACAAATATTACTTTTAGCAAATCTATTGTCTGTCACCATTTATGCAGCAGCTTGGTACAGTAACAAGTAAATGAGTATGAACAATCACGCTTTGTGGAAGCAGACATTTCTATTCCCTGAGGGCTGTTAGGTACTTTCATTTCACGGGCCCTGTTGTGTACCAAAGCCGAGCAGCAGCAGACAGCATTCATGCATCATCATAATACAACGCTGGCATACTCAGACCATATTGACACAGCAATGTTAGCCAGGATGTGTTGGCAGCTCTGACCTTGAGCTGCCAGGCCTGGCATATGCGATGCACAGGCCTTGAGGAGTTGTGATTTGGGCTTCGGGCATAGCTCTTGGCTTGCCTTGGCATTCATGGTACTGGTGTAACGAGTGAGTGATTGATTGGACCCACATTAGGGTTTGTGCGCTGGGCGTTGAGCAGGGCCACACATCCACGGCTGGCACTCCTTTGTTAGATAACTCTCTTAGCTTCCATCCACATTAAAAGGGCTACATTAAACAGCATGAATAAAATATTGGAATTATGCTCTTTGGAGCATACCCGGAGGACAATAGATTTGAGTGTGTTTACGTTTGTGCCTGCTGTGAGGAATGCTTTGGACGAAGCATGTACCGTTTCATCTGTTTCCTTGTGAAACACACACATACACACACATACACGCACACAAACACAAACGCACACACACATTTGCAGCCAGTGGCTATATCTGGGGCTTTAAAGCACGCATTGGCAAAGGGAATTTAAATATGTAATTACCGGCTACAAATTGCATAAATGGGACACTGTGAACATGATTAAACCACTGATAAAGGTTACCTCAGATATTTGGCTAACTACATTCACATGCCCATGGCCGAGTTCTCCTTGACGAGAGGAGGGCATGGAGAGAACAGGGGTGGCTCCAGAGTTGTTTTAAAAGAGGCATCCAGGAGCTTAATGTTATCATGCTTTAATGGGGACATTTGTGCTTATGGTCAAAATCATGTTGTTTAAGCCGTAAGAAGAGGACGGCCAGCGGCCTCTTTTATGATTTTAATCTTTCTAATTGGCCCTGTGGTTCAACAGCTAATGTAATGAAAGAGGAAGGGTTGTCTAAATCAAGCCCGCAGGCGATGGTGGCCAACTTGTGTCCCTGGCAAGACCCAGCTCCTTCCAGTCGTATTTTATCACCCAACTCTGCTCACTTAACCAAATGAATGGGCTGCTCCCATGTCGTCATGGTGATATTTCACACTTTTTTACCAGTACCATAAATATTTCCCTCGCGCTTGCCCACCATGCTTTGCTAATTATTTATTTATAAGCGTTCACAGCTTAAGAAATGTTTTACAGTTCTTTTACAGCGCTTGGAGCTCAGCCTTGCCAAGGCTTAAGAAATATCCATTGCTGGGCACATATAAAGTAATTTATCCCGGTGCCAATAAAAATGAAGATTAACATCAGTACCAGGAAAGAAAAGCCTGAGCCCACGCCTTCCCGATCAGGCTGTTATCTAACTGGTCTCTATTGATTATTGATTGATTCATCACTCATTGAGCGCCTAATGGGCTAACACAAGCGGAACGAGGGCCACCTCCAACCTCAGGTGACAACACACACATAATCAATGACAGATAATACAGAGCGCCCACGAACTATTGACGGCCAGTGTCGCTCTTACCCTCTCCATTCACGGGAAGAGAAGCCAATTAAAAAGGCATCGCGGCCCCAGACTGTTGTGTCCAGTTGGTTGGGTATGGCTGTTCTGTGCTCGGGTCCCATGGGACTGAGAGGTGAAAGGGTTAGAGACCCCCGGTTTAGGGTTAGACACTTGGGCCTGCTACCCCAGGAACTATATGAAGAATGTGATTTCATCAGTATGCCATCAGCTACAGTTGAAGCAGTGGTTTAGCTTGGTGGTGACTGTTCATTGTAATTAACCTGGTACACAATAGAGATTTTAAATATATTTGTGTGGCGGACATGTGGGACATAATTCACGTTACTGGATGTTGGTTGGGGACTGCTCCTTTAAGGGCAATGGGTTGTGGGTAATATGGGAATTGTTCCTTAGCCTGATGCTATGTGTGTTCTACTGTCACAATAAAACGAGTTGGTGTAGAATAAGGAGAAAAGTTGTCCGATCCTCAATACTCACTACATTTAAAAATTATATTAACAGAACATTTACTATGGTGTGTGTGTATGTGCATGAATACACATATACAAAAGTAAAGTAGCTTGGTAGAGCTGCCTGGTTAGGAGCTCAGAATGTTGTCATTACGAAACCCTCCCTGCACCGAAATGGACTCAGCTCATACAGCTCTGGGGAAGTTTTTAAGTAAGGACAAATGAATCCCCACCCTTCCCAACCCCCATTCTACATCAGGTGAACCTTGAACCTTGACCCCTGCATGCTGTCAATTGATATCTTAATGGCATGGTGTTACCACACACATGAGCGTCAGTGTCCAAACATGAGTTGGAAATCACTCACGTCTGACTTGGTGGCCCCATTTCACAAAAACGACTTAAGAGTAGCTCTGTGTAAGGAGGTACTGCAGTCCATAAATGCAGTCCATTTACTGCAACCTCCTGTATACAGATTTCCAGGATGTTGGCAGCATGTAACAAAACTCACCAAAGCCAAGTTACCATGTCACCGTATAGGCTAAACACTCGTTTAGTCCATTAAGAAAACAAGTTCTTCAACAGACGAACTTTGTTCAGTCTTGGCCATATTCTGGTTGAGTCATCATGACCAGCGTGGATCTGAATTTTGTGAAAGTGCAACACGCCAAGAAAATGGCTGCTTCCTCCAAATGGCTGCTTCCTCCAAAAACAATGTGCAATTCACAATAATAAGTTGGACTTTGTCTTATCTACACAATTGTGTACAAACTAGTTCAGCTCTGCTAGTCTAACACAATCTCATACACAGATACTGTACCTTCCAGCAAGTTAGTTATCTGCTAATTAAGATGTAGTTAGTTAGTTAGGTAACATGATGGCTTTACTGGATGTTTGTGTATGACTGTTAACTGATGAAATGGTCTGTACCAAATTCAGTAAATTAATAGGCGCTTAAGAGAATAACCAATAAATATACCTATTACCGTACTAGTATTATCTCTAGAAACTAAGAGCCAGGTTGTGTTGGGTGCAAATAATACAATATGTCATAAACCGTCATCCATTCTGTCACAACTTTAACAACATAAGATTGGTTCAAGTGTATAAATCTTCTTCCGTTCTGTTATTTATAGCCAAGTAATAATGAACTGTTTGGTTGCTGTACGTTATATATAAAGACAGGTGGTTAGCATAGTACTTCTAAGTGAAATTGCTTTTGTAAGTCAATGTCATTAATTTACTAATTTACAAGCGGTTCGACTAAAAGGAGGCCGTACAGATTATTTGTGATCATGTAAAGTGGCATGCTAATAAAGAAAACAAGGATTGGACACAAAGATAATATAGCTTCTGCAGTAAATTGAGGGAAAGACGTTTTATTAACTGCCCTCACTAATGATCAGTAAAAATGTTTATTTAATGCTCACCATCTAGAGCTTTACTGATATTCCCTGTCTTGTGTGGAAATGTACTCAGTCAGTCAAGTGTGTGAGTCGCTCGCTACACGCGCCTTACAATGTCAGGCTCTCTGATTCAAAGTGAGCAGGATATTGTTAAATGAAGACTCAAAGTGCCTTTTAGGCATCATTATTACAACATGCTACAAATCACTTTAAAAGTTTCACATTCCATATTCCCAGTCTTGTGGGGTTCTAAATTTGCCTGGGAAAGTGAGGAGTGATGATGTACTGCTGGTTGAAATGTCACCTCTCCACTCTCTTGTGAAGTGGCAGGCCTTAATTATGTCCCCCGATAAGGAACGCAGACGCAGACATTGCACGTATCCGTCTTGTGGAGGCAGCAGTGCAAATGTTTAGATGTACAGCCGTGTTACTTCCCATGCCCAGGTCACCTGCCAGAGCGGTTTTTAACTCACGAATCCATTAGTTATCTGCCCCCCCCTTCCCCCCCGCCTGGTCCTTATCAGTGGGATACTCTGCACCTGGACGTGTGTGTGTGTGAGGGTGTGTGTGTGTGGAGGGGGATGGGGAGGTGGGGGGTGACTGGTAAGATATACACGTTTGTGTTTGTTTTTGTAATGTTTTGTGCAAACAAGTGTGTGTGTGTGTGTGTGTGCGGGGGGTGTGTGTGTGGGGTGGAGGGTGTCCGGTGGGTGTTCGTCTGTTTCCATAAAAGGCTAATGCCAGCGTTTGTGGATGTGTTATTTTGAATGTTTTGTACAATAAAGTGTGCAATAAGTGTGTGCGTGCGTGTGTGTGTGTGTCACAGGTCATGGCGTGGGAGTGCTGGCAGGTCCATGACACGACAACCACAACAACGCCCCCTCCCCTTCCTCCCCCGCTAGCTCCTCGTCAGCGGACGACAGCAGGAATGTCATTCCTCAGCCCCGGTCTGACTTCCCTGTTTGAGTTAGCGGTGCAGACATCAGCCTGGCCTGATGAATGGTGCTCACGCAGGACCACAGATCAAGGCAACAGCAATGTAGTGACAATTAGCAGGAGGATCGAGGAGCGGGGGCAAATAACCAGAGAACAAAAGCTGTGAACAGATGGAAACAAGTGTTGCCATTTATGTATTGTGTGAGTGTGCATGTGTGTGTGTGTGATATTTTTAGGAGAGCGGGAAGAGAAAGAGTGAGTTGAGGAGGAAGCAGCGTAGGAATAAGGAGATGGAAGGATTAGAGACGAAGGGTTGCACAAGAGCTTTGACAAAACGAGCTCTGATGATTGCAGGGGGGCGAGAATGTTGGGAGGCCACTCTTCTATCTCACTGAATGTAAAGAATGCACGCACAAATGCACACGTGCACATGTGCGCGCGCGCACACACACGCACACGCACACGCACACAAACACACACACACAAACACACACAAAGTCATGCAGGCAGCTGAATTAAGATGTGCAAGTGAACACAATGCAATCAATACTTTGAAGCATCTTGTGTTTGTGTGTGTAATCCATATGCGTATGCTACTGAAAATGTATAGATGTGGGAATGGGTGGGTGCTAAATAGAAATACCCAAAACACTTAACTAAGGGCATGGCATACTAAAAGGCAATGTTTGCAGCTGTAGCGTAGCCAGAGAAAAGATTGCGGGTGTGCCTCTGATAAACTTGGTGTGCCACATCGAACACCACTATTTCATTCTTTTGTTATTTTAAAGGTCAACGTGCGATCATTATTTACGTATCAACTAAACAAACAATAGACATAGGCCTACAAGGGTCACGTCACGTCAGCGAAGTTGAGTGTAGACTACATTTTTAAATGTGATTATGGTGTTGTTTGATGAAAATAAAAGATAACTGGGCAAGATTCATACCACAAATGGCAAAATTGAAACGTTATTGACAGTCTACCTACCTGCAAGTTGACATTTTCAAATGACAAACGGTGCAGCTTATTAATTTGACTAAAGTCTCTATATGTTTTCTTTAAAACACCAGCTTTATTGCTCTGTTGCTGGATTTTATCCTATCATGTCGACTGTTGAACAGGAGACCACCACGGAACAGCTTTTAACAAGCAATGCGATCAAAATACAAAGTAAATGGGACTTCTTTTTCATTTATTTAAACCAGTGTCCCATTATCTGCTGAAGGTGTTGCATTGACAGGTGTTGTGACTCGTGCACAAAAGTGATTGTCAAATAAAAGTGATCACTGTATGAAAAAGTACATTTTATGGTTATATTCACACATTTTAAACTGTTAAAAATGTATGGATCAATTATAATCTAGGCCACAGAGCAGGACACAGCCGAAATAATACATACACTTACAACTGACATAAACCTCTGGCACACCTCTGGCTATGCCAGAGGTTTGCAGATGATCAAAAAATATAATCTACTCACTGGGACACACTTCAAAAAAGGGAAAACAATGGAATGGTCAGTGTAATCTGAAACCTAGAAGGAATCACTATTGATGCAAGGGGTTGATTCAGTGGAAACACGTATGTAATTACAGTAAACCATTTTCACATTCGCTGTATAACCCTGCATTTCACAGGGGCCGTTCCTGCATGGGGTCATGTGTGAACAGGAACAGCGGTCGGTATATCCGCTCCCCCAATTTCCCACCTTGCGACCTAGTATCATTACAGGGAAAATGGCGGTATGGCAGTGATGTGAACGAAAGCAGAACCAATGCAGAGACAAGCACTGTATTTAACAGTTTAACTGGGCTTTATAATGTATTTCAATGCACTGTGTTATTCACTGATACATTTGCTTTAATATATGCATTAAAACACTTTCTTGCACAAGTCATTTGTGTTGGTCAGAAGGACACTGTGGCCTTTAAGTTTACACACGCATGCACACACACACACACACACACACACACGCACACACACAGATTATCCTTTATCAGCCTCCCTTCCTTCCTACTCATTCACCATGGCAGGCTTGTCCACCCACACCGCTGGACCTCTTTCAGCTGTGGTGAAAAAGGTGTGTGTGTGTTTGTGTTTGCTGTTGTGGGGGAAGAGGAATGGGGGCGGGGGGGCGGGGGGCGGTGTTAATGTATGGCTCCCCAGACCCCCTTTCTTCAACCGTGGGTGTACCTGAATCTGAATGAGGCTGCAGATCTGTAATACTTCACTATCTAGCTGTTCAAAAGAGGAAAACACATCTCGTACAGTACATGCATTGTGTGAGATATGCACCAATGTGAAAATGCTGTGTGGCTGAGTAAAAGTGTTAGATTGGTTAAATTATATTGTGTGTGCTTTACTAAGTGGATTATTTTCTAGCGGACAAAATGTGATGACGATTTGCAACCAAATTAAACACATATGACTTATCTGAGGAAGCTATTTCATTTGAAAAAGATGTGGTGTGCAGTAATTTGAAAGAAATAGATTTGGAGAATGGCCACCAAAATTAAAATGATCTATCTCTTTCTCTACTCTCTACTCACTCACTCTCTCTCTCTCTGTCTCTCTCTCACACACACACACGCACACACACACAGCACACACAGACACACACACACACACCTTGGCTGACCCCTGTTCGCTGGTTCTTCGTCATCATCCATTAGTAATTAGTGTCTGTTTCCGGAGTGTGTGTCCACAGGCTTGCTGCATAAAGGCTTTTGAAGCAAACATAATAAATAACAATCAGTCTGAACCAATTAGAACTGATTATCCTCCACGTGATGTGGCTCTATCTTTCACATACTTTACATGCACAAACCCGTAGGATATGAGACTGACACACACACACACAATTTGTGTATAATGTGCCAATTGCAGGTAATGTTGCAATAATTGTGAATCCCTGCCACATTTTCATCCCTTAGCCTTAGCTTGACTCTTAGGCAACGTCTAAGCCCCCTTAAGCCACCCTCTTAGCAGAAGACAAAAGCTATGTGACTTGGGAAGGATTACTTAGAGGAGAGGGGCGACATCCCAAAACGTGATTAAGTGTTTGGTAAGTGACTGGGAAGGGCTCAAGAGATTTAAAGTAACGCACTGAAGAAGCTGTGGGCCTTTCTAATGCTAAATAAGCCCACGAGACGCAAACCAAGAAAAGACAAGAAGACGTCAATAAAGAACGCTTGGCTTCTAAAAAGGAAAAGCGGGCTTTGTCTACGGGCATTCTCCGGGTGGAATGTGCGCACACACACATTCATGTAATGATGCATACATGTTTGATGTGTTGGTACAAACACATGTCTACACACACACAAGTAAACAATCAAGCACACAAGCAACATTAATGTATGTTATCAACATATCTCTCTGTCTCTGAATACTGCCCTCATTTTAGTAATTACTCTGAGGAAGGTTTAATGTAGTCCTTCCCCTTAAGCTCTTTCTCTCTCTTTCTCTTTTCTTTGTTTACGGTCAATGTTGACTGACCGGACTGTTTTATATATGTAAAATTTATTAAATTTGACATATAATCAAGTAAACAAATGTACTTGATTGAACCATAAAATGGAATATAGTGATATCCAATTAAAGTGCTGTAAAAGTAAATATCTCTCTCTCTCTCTCTCGCTCTCTCTCTCTCTCTCTCTCTCTCTCTCTCTCTCCTCCTGTCAATAGGTTCTTGTGGCGTGTAATTGTCATCTGTCAGTGTCCAATGTGCCTGTCCCCAACGACTGGATTTGTGACTGACACCCACAGCCACTCTTTAGGTAGCACCATATGGCTGCAGTCGACGCTAACATATAGAGGACTCCAGCATGCCCACAAGGGAGGAAAGAGAGAGAGAGAGAGAGAGAGAGAGAGAGAGAGAGAGACGTGTCTTGTGGATACAGCAAGCCTGTGTGTGAGAGGGATGGCTACAGGATGCATCAGATGACCAAACTGGATTTTGGCTTTTTGAAGAAAACCCTTCCTTTCCTCCCCATCTGTCATACTGGCTTGTGTCTCTTTCTTCAAGAAAGATGTAGCTGCAAGGCGAGTGGCTTGTTGTTCTCGTGAGGATGTAGAAAACTAGCTTAGGAACAGAGTGTAACGTCTTTCCATTTGTCAGACATACTAGGACACATAATGAACGAATGAATGTGCCGTGAGAGCCTCTCACACAGGACATGATTCATTCATTTATTTTGAGAGGAATGAATAATGTGATACATAGTCAGGGATGCTAAATCCATATTGTTATCCCCAACATTTTGTCAAAGATGTTTTGTTATGGCATGTATTCCTCGTATTACCTTATTCACACTGAAGGAATACTAGATCACACTTTCAGCACCAATAACACTATACATATTTGTAAACAGATCTTATAGGATTAGAAGTGAAGCACTCAAGAGAAACGCTCCTGCAGCACAAAGACTACTGCTATGCACTACTGTATATATCTCTCCACCCCAGAGCCCACAGAACATGCACCAGAAGGCATTGTGTGAGAGTTGGGGGCCGGTCATTCACCATTGGCTTAGTGTGATAAATATGGCATGTCTGCGCGGCTCTGGGTTATGTGCCATTGAAGGATGGCGGCTGTGTTTGGGTAGTGAGGAACAAGGCAGGAGTACGAGCCTGGTAAATGACTTTAACCCTGAGAGGGGTTGAGGTTATCATTAACGGGGCGACAACACCGTCACTGTGCTGTCAGAGCTACAGGCGCCACAAGGCCGCAAGTTCGCGCACGGAATTCATGGCCTTGTCTCCTTCTGCAGCAAGAGGGTTTTCAGCCGGCTCGTCACAATATATTTAGATGTATATTTATATAGGAACACTTTCCAATTGTCTCCTTGGCTTTTTACATATTTCTCCTCCATCCCTTGTTCTCTCTTGTTTCCACATAAACCTCTGTCATAGTAGCTGTCTTCCGGTTTCTTCCCTCGTCTCATTCCTGTCTCTCCATCCTTGTCTGGTGTCTGAGAATCTGGCAGCCCATCACTCTTCCTAAACACGGCAAGCATGAGCGGCATTGTTGTTGATTTCATACATGTCATTCGACACAATTATGCTAACGGCTCAATGAATGGATTTCACGGTGAGTCGCTCCGATTTGTTTGGGAGGCAGTTTAGAGGCACAAAGAGGCTGTCATCTCTGTTTGGCCATCATCTGCAAAGCCCTTATTAGCAGATGAAAGATTTGACAGTGCTGCTGGAAATCAAGAGATGATTTCTTAATATTGGGTGCGTTAGAGGATTGTTAAGATTGGCGAATAATCCGTACCTTGTTATCAACTGATGTTTTGGATTTAACGCAATCTTTCCATCTTTGTTTCCATCCTCTTCCCCTGTGGTAGTGGGGGGTCTGCTGTGTGCAGCTGAATGGGTTTAGGGCCCTTCCTCTACAGATCCTGTGTAATTACAGTATTGTCTGAAGAGCCAGACGCCGGTAGAGGCTGTCAACCCTGCATTAGCTCTGTGGTCAATGGGTTGGAGAGCCCAGCTGGGCCAAACAACACCAGCGCTCCTTGCTAAATTAGCGTGTGTCTTGTGTCTGCGTGCGTGAACTCCGTTATTGTACGAGTTGGTCAAATTGGCAGGAAAGGTGAAGTGAAATAGAAATCTGCTACGAAGGGTGTCGCGCCAAATTGTGTTGAGAGAAAACAGCGAAAAGACACATACAATAGTACAGTGTGTGTGCGTGCGTGCGTGTGTGTGTGCGTGCTATGGTCAGGCTAGCTGCCTATCTCCTGACCCCACTCCCATCCGTCATGGTAGGTAAGCACCCCTTTGACACATACTGGCACCCTGGCAGGACCCTGAGGACCCCCAGCGTGGCCCCTGAGGTGTGTTACATCTAGGGGGGCAGTCCAGTGGATCTGGATGATCACGGACCCACGCCACACACACACACACATCCACATCCACTGTCACACACGTACATTCTCCCTGTGTCTCTTGCTAAAATGCTCTCAATACTCTCTTCTATTTTAAAGCTACAGACACGCATACATACACAGGCATGGGCGCGCACGCACACACACACACACATCTACTACGTGTGGAGGCTCAGTGTGAGGTGCCTGGCAGTTTGTCGTCACATTCATGACAACAGTGTTGGGCCTTCCTCCGTGTTCCTCCACCTGGTTTAGATTAGCACCCGCTGCCGTATGCATCATCTCACATCACATACTGTGCTGCTTTCTCTGTGTGTGCGTGTGTGTGTGTGTGTGTGTGTGTGTGTGTGTGGTTGAGAGAGGCTCAGCAAGAGAGAGCGAGACAGAGAATCTATAAGCCAGCGAGAGCAGGCCAGAGATGTAGTGTGACATGCGTGATTGAATGAGTTCAGCATCTGTTCCCCCACTGGTCTCATGCAATAACACAGCCTGTGATAAACGCGCAGCATTAAGCCTTGAGAGCACCACTAGCCCGAAGCCTCAATTTAGACCAAACAAATTTGATGACGTTCATTTTAAAGAAGGACATTAAAAATGTATGTTTTTATATTCTACGGCTGCATTGCTTTTGCCAATAATGATGTTAGAATGCAATCTCTGTTTTTTAGGTCCTGTGTCCTGTTTTTTCTAAACACATACGGTAGTGTAGGTTACAGACTTGCACAGACTAAAGACATTGACAAATGCTCTCTTAAAAATTAACAATGGTAATATGTGCTATTGACTGCTGTGCTTGTGTGTGTGTGTGTGTGAGAGAGAGAGAGAGAGAGAGAGAGAGAGAGAGAGAGAGAGAGTACACCAATGTGAGGACACTATCAGCAAATAATGCTCTTCCACCTGACACACACATAGGGTTGTTTTTAGAGGAGATAATGTATCATTCATGTATCAAACATTATGAAAAATAATCTTTTTGAACCCTCTAATGTTTACTAATGCCAACCTGTCAAATATGTGCAACACAACTCCACTAAACCGTGGAGACCAAGACTCATTTGCTTGTTTAAACATGAAACTGTTCAATTAACTACAAATAAGCCATGGTAACGTTTGGGAAATAAGACAGAGTATCCACCAAGGAGATTTTCAATGCCCCCTGCTGTGTCGGCAGACAACTTCTTGTTGGATGCTGGCTTTATATAGATTAATTCAAATATTTTATTTTTATTGGTAAATATCATACGTCTTCTTTATTGTTGTTGACAATTAAATATTGTAAATGCTGTACACTACTTCTGTCAGACAAACATTATTTCAATAGCACTGTGGGAAAGCCACGTTTAATGTTCAATTAGTTCAGAGTGGGGATCACATTACAAAAATGACACATATCTCAAAACAGAAAAAAACATTGTCCTGTTTGATTATCTTTAAGTGCAAAAGAATTAGATCAATTTACAACTGTAATTTTATGGTGATGGTATATCTTCATGTGCCTATGAAACAAAACATATTCATGTGATTGGTTCACTGAACTGACGGGCCCGAAGGGCTGCAGCATCTGCCGTAGCAGAAGCAAAACAGCGGGTGTGGGAGAGCTTCGGAGAAGCCATG
>JAODUH010070864.1:0-14192 GCA_027564835.1 Typhlichthys subterraneus
GAGAGAGAGCGAGAGAGAGAGAGAGAGATTAGACAAAAGGAGTATAGCTCCTCCTCTCCATTCAATTCCTTAAACAAAAGCTGTAAAAGTCACCGGGCTGTCATCTGAACACTACTCGGCTTGGTAAACAGTCACTGCCTCTTACAGCTTGTTTGAGAACTTCTCCAGAGCATTAACCATGGTGTCTGGTGGACGGCAGATCCTGGGCATCGCCCTGGCCTTCATAGGATTCGTGGGCAGCATCATCATCTGCGCCCTGCCCATGTGGAAGGTGACGGCCTTCATCGGGGCCAACATCGTGACGGCCCAGGTGATCTGGGAGGGCCTGTGGATGAACTGTGTGACCCAGAGCACGGGCCAGATGCAGTGCAAGGTGTACGACTCCATGCTGGCGCTGGCCCAGGACCTGCAGGCCTCCAGGGCCCTCATCGTCGTCGCTATTATTGCAGGGATCTTCGGGATCCTCCTGGGCGTTGTCGGGGGCAAATGCACCAACTGCATCGAGGATGAGAGGGCCAAGAGCAAGGTGGCCATTGCTGCTGGCGTGGCCTTCCTCATTTCGGGGGTCTTGGTGCTGGTTCCCGTGTGCTGGACAACCAACACCGTCATCCAGGACTTCTACAACCCCCTGCTGGTGGATGCCCAAAGGAGAGAGCTAGGGGCCTCCATCTACATAGGCTTTGGAGCCGCGGCGCTGCTCTTGCTCGGAGGGGGGCTCCTGTGCAGCTCCTGCCCCCCCAGCGAGAAGAACTACGATGTCAAGTACTCCAAGGCTCAGACTGTGGACAGCAGGGCCTACGTCTAAGCAAACCGTGCTGGAGAAAAGACTGGCCTTCTATTTGGTCCTGCTGTAACGTTTAATCTATTGTCTTCATTATTTGATCGTGAATGCAGTTTTTCAGTGCTACCTTTTTCATTAATATTGTACAATGTCTATGCATGAGGGTTATACTATTATAGGCACACACAACTCTCTAAAACCCTGAAATGATAGTAGCATTCTTCTCTAAAATGTTAATTTTCTAACAAAACTTGATTCAGCATCCATGTTTTTGTACAGTATGTGTGCCATTTAGGTTAAATTCCTTCCTAATAAATGTTTTAAAGAAATTATTGTAATGAATGTCATTCACACTTTTTTATAATGCAATAAATATGTCTTTCTTTCACAGGGAGTAAAACAGGTTAAGCGACGGTAAATACTGTAATGAAAGAACCAGTTAGGCAGCAGTGTATAAGTAAAATTGAATATTTTCAAACAGGTTTTAAGAGAAACTACAGGGCACATGTATACAATTAAATTATACTAAATTAGATAGTTTTACTTTACAATTTAGTGTATTTTTGACTTAGAGCAATATACTGTAGTGGGCAAAATCTAATATTATTGAGCGGTTCTAAAACCTGTTCTTTGCTGGATGTTTGCATATTGTAAACATGCAATGTGTAACCTGATCATTGGATCCTTGTTTCATTCAGTGATTGTAGGGGCTAGGGGTTGTGACATGGTTAAAACTGTTGACATACTCTACTTTATATAACGTTATACAATTTACAAGATTTGGTTATACAGTATAATATAGTAGTTTTATGTGATGCTATATATTACTCTACTTGTGTGCATACAAGATCTGGTTGCAAACTATGAACTCATTTATTTAGGTAAGGGACAAACATAAAGCAATATTTTCTGTGTAAAACAACACTTTTACCTGTGAAACTAATGACTCTGGTGGTATGCTTATGTTTTCACTGGAATTTAGGAAGATTACAAGACGTAAATATTATATAATAAATACTGTATTAGTTTCATTTGTATCACAGTGTTTTCTAATAAATGTTAATAAATGGTTGTCATTACTGTCATTCACACTCTTTTCCAATGCATTACATAATGTAGGTTTCTCTCTTTCACAGGCAGTAAAACAGGTTAAGCGATGTCAAAGGCTGTACTGAAAGAACTTGTTAGGCAACAAGTTTCGTCTTACAATGAGTCAATTGGAATCTTTTCAAATATTTGAGCAAAAGAGTAAAACTATGGAACATTTGGAATGATGAAATAAATATAGTGTAAAAATAGATTAGTCAATATCTCTAAAAGTAGCTTAGACTCTGTACTGCTTTAAAACATATTATTGTGTGTGTATATATATATATATATATATATCTACTGTAATATTACTGAGCAATTATTAAACAGACTCGTGCTGGATGTTTGCATATGCAGTGTAAACATGGAACTGATCATTTGACTCTTGGTGCCTCAGAGTCAAATGCTGGACTAGTGGGACTAGTGGCCAAAATGAGCTACACAAAATACAAAATATTCTTATCGTGTTACATTGTTGTTTCCTCATGTCTAGAAACTAGACCTACCTGAGGAAACCAAATTAATAATATTACTATAACTATGACTATAACTATAACTATAACAAAGACCCAGAATCGCCTGTCCATCCA
Organism: Typhlichthys subterraneus; assembly: GCA_027564835.1. Taxonomy (NCBI): domain Eukaryota; kingdom Metazoa; phylum Chordata; class Actinopteri; order Percopsiformes; family Amblyopsidae; genus Typhlichthys; species Typhlichthys subterraneus. Next base: position 2,461 of record JAODUH010070864.1, read on the forward strand.
TTCATCTTATGACTAAATGTGGGGAGGTAACATTGTTGACAAGAATAACACAATTGTTTGAAGCTTCGCACTGCATTTACACCAGACCAGACAAACCTACACACGACTGCTCATTTGGGAAAATACATAATCTTGTATAACAACTTGTATGGCATGATTTATTTCATACATGAGTATTTATTTTATGTTGCTCAATGTATGTGGTTAACGAAACACTAACTTATTGTACACACACACACGCACACACACACCTCCTCAGGGACGGGGTGTGGTGTAGGCACACCTGAACAATGGTAAACAGGTGCATACTCTTCAAATGACAAAAAGAGACTATAGAGAATAGAGAGCATGAAAATAGAGAGAGAGAGAGGGAGCTAGTGAGACAGAGAGAGAGAGAGAGAGAGAGAGTGGGGTAGAAAGCACAGGCGGGCCAGAGGAAGCAGGAAATGCGTGTGTAAACAGCAACACTGGTATCCAGTCTCACCTGAACAGAGAGAGGATTGTGGCAGCGACAAGCTTGTGCTGTGTGCTGTGTGTGCAGGTGGACGCTCCATAAGGACTGCAGTAACAGAGACTGCAACTGAAATAAACTGAAACAAAGAACTGGAGACTTCTGTCCTTGTGCAGCGGTGACAAGATAAACACAAACAAAGGAATTCTTGTTTGGTCATGTGGGAAGGTGGAAGTTGACTGGTCTTCCAACTCACCCCGGAATTGGCTTCATCATAAAATCACAGGCTGAAGATTCCTAGAGCAGCGGCCATTTTGTCTGCCCCATCTCAGCCATGGCCCAGCTGGGGATGCAGATGCTGGCTAGCGCCCTCTGCCTGCTGGGCTGGTTCCTGATGATCCTGTGCTGCATCATGCCCATGTGGCGGGTCACGGCCTTCGTGGGCGCCACCATCATCACCTCCCAGAGCATCTGGGAGGGCATCTGGATGAGCTGCGTGGACGAGAGCACGGGCTACATCCAGTGTAAGCCCTACGAGTCCCTCCTGGAGCTCAGCGGGGACATCCAGGCCGCCAGGGCCCTCACCGTCCTAGCCATCGTCACGGGGGGGCTGGGCCTCATCCTGGCCTTCGTCGGGGGGAAGTGCACCCGCTTCCTGGACAGGGACAAGTTGGAGGTCAAGGGGAAGGTTGCCATAGTGGCGGGCGCGGTGCTCATCTTGGCCGGGGTGATGTGCTTGATCCCCACGATGTCTGTGGCCGTCGCCGTGGTGAGGAACTTCTACAGCGCCGCCGTGGACTCCCAGCGGCGGGAGATTGGGGCGTCGCTCTACATCGGCTGGGGGGCATCACTCCTGCTCATTCTGGGAGGGGGTCTGTTCATCTGCTCATCCCGCTCACCTGAAGACCACCAGGACCCCAGGAACCCCTCCGTGCAATACCTGGTGGTGCGCTCTTCTAACGGATCCAGGAAGGTGGTCAGCGACAGGGGGTCGTCGATACGGTCGCAGCCAGTCCGCTTCCCCGGGTCTCAGAGCTACGACGGGGTCTCGGTGAGGTCCAACGCCCCCCCCTGGCCCGCCGGGGCCGAGCTGGCTCTGCGGCAGCAGTCAGTGCGGTCTACATGGGGCAGTAGGGTGCCGTCCAGATCAGAGAGAAGTGACACGCTATCAACGAAGTCCCAGTTGAAACGAGCGGCGTCGCAAGACAGTTTAATGGAGTCCGTCATATCGCACACTAATGAGAAGAAACCTCCCTCAAACACAGGAAACACATATATATAAACAAATGCACATGCAAACGCCTGCACTGATGTACAGACACGCACAAAATGGCAATACCTTATAATAGTGTGGAATACTATTTTGGCATAGTTTGGCAAATGTTAGAAAATGCACTTTTTGATTTTGTAGAGTTTTATGATTAGTGCTGTTAGATGAAATTGTGGGAACTGCTATGCATCTTTTGTACATGTTTTTCTGATAACTGTGAATCCTTGATTTGTGTTTTTAATAAATATAACACAGGAAACGTTTGAAACCTTTTGTAATAAAATGCACTTATATCCATGACAATGTTGCCTTTACTATTCACCATGACCAAACATCTTCTAAAATACAGTATGTTGCTATTTTGATGGAGTGAATCAGAGCTCACCTGTGAGTTGTCAGGAGGAGTTGCTGGAGGAAACACTGATGTTCCTATGGCAACCACTATGGTGAGGTGACATTGTACAGTACCAGCAGAGGCTCAGCAGAGGCTCAGCACAGGTAGAATGTGTCTGGAACAGCCTATCATCTGATCTGCTCAGAATCAGAATCAGAACAGAATATACAAAATGACTGATGATGAACCCCCACCCCACAAACATATGTTTTATTGGGGGGAGGGGATGATTGTGACATCATTTTAAAAATATTGCAGTGTTAATAATGGCATAGAAAATTATACAATTTAGACTGCATTTTATTATATAATGTATTTGCTACTGTGTGATGCTATTAGATGTGTGCATACAAGACTGGGTTGTAAACAAAACAGCACATTCTGTGTAAAATATAATCAAATCAAATATTATGCTTATGGTTTCACTGGGGCTTTGGAAGATCAATTACAAGACCACCAGCATTTAAAGGTGGCTTTTGCTATTTTAATTAACACTTTTTAACACTTTTTGTCAAATGTCTATACAGCCCTGGCTCTGTAAATGGGAACATTTGACAACAACACTTTCAGCCTTTGTAATGAGTGTCCAATGTGTGAGCGGAGCTTCTCAAGGAGCAATGACGAGATGTTCAAATATGAACAATCATTCTTCAGTATTGCTCACTCTACCTCAAAAAGTAAACATTTAACAATAAAATTAGTATTGTATACCAATGTAAGCATAAAATGTGGATAGAGCATGCTAAAATGTTGATTTTTAGCATGTGGCAGCACAGATTAACATGGATTTTACTTTTTATTAAATGTCATGACATAAAATGTATGATAATTGTTATTAGAAATAATAATTTAAATATTTAAATATATGAACACCTTTTGATAATAATTATCAGAGCACTCTCAATCTAGTCCCTGAGCATGGTTTTGGTCATCATTCCTGGTTACGTAAATCCAGGTGACAAACAGGTTTGACAGAAAGTGACCTAGACCGAAAGATGTGGCTTGTTCGTCACAGATGGAGTTTCACTGTGTGATCTTATTGAACAACACTCTCACTAGTTTTGCCTATTCAAATAACACCTGCAGGTCATCTCAGGAGGAATGTGTGCGTAATACTACGTACCATACACAATATAAATATAAATGTTGAATTTATGGCAATGATGGCATTTATTTTCAAATAAAGTTCTGATTAACATAATAAAATAGTTATTTAATTTTTGTTAATACTCAAAAACCACTCATAATCATATGATGTTTGCAACCAAGTTTAACTGTGTCAGTGTGATTCGGTGTGCTGTGGGGTTGGTTGGGTTTGTGACTTAGCACTCCCAGAAAGAATCTAATTATATATTTTTCTATTGTTTTATTTCAGGTGCCATTAATTATAATGAGGTTGCAGGGCTTAGTCAGCATTTAATAAAAGTTATGTGACTCACCACTTGGTATAATTGAAAATTTGGTCTAAATATCAATCGCTCTGTTAATCAATCGTTAGTAAACTTCAGGGTCTGAGGGGTCACACTTGTTAATATCTCCACAATGAGGAGTGGTGGTCTGACCATGTGAGCCCCCACAGGAGCAGCTCATGCGGCCCATCAGATGCACAGGGGGCATTCTGGTGTGGCTAACCCTAACCTTATGGGAAGATGGGATGGGTTGTAATTCCTGTCACAGAACATGTCAGCGCCACGCTATAAGGGTTCATGGGATTATCATGGAAACACCAACTTCTCTCAAAGTATAGTTAGCAATTGCAAGCTAACACATAAAGCTTGTGTCCAATGTCCTCACCACATATCTTCTCGCAGTCTGCTAACTGTCCGTTTGCTGCGTGATAAAAAAAATCTGGTTTTTCTACACAACCTTGGCTTTGCAAATAGGAACACTAAATGGTGCAGCACACAATATCATAGCAAAAACAATGCTTTTTCAACTTGTGGGGCTTATAAGGAAGCACCCTATGGCATTAAAGTAAGGGTTAGTCATTTTCAAGCACGCTTGCTAACTTCGAACTCAAATAAAAATGCATAGTGAAGCAAGTGTAGTAGCTTTGTTGTTACCTGTGGTTGCCACTTTGTTTAATATGTTCCTATTTACAGAGCCGAGCTGTGTAGACTGTATTCTTTTTTTCAACAAGCAGAGAATGGTAAACTAGTGAAATGCGAGGAGATATTTGGTGATTACAAAAATTGTATAACCTTACATATAGCTTGTAATAGCTGACTATACTTTTAGAAGAATGTGTTATATCAATAAGCCTTTTTGAGAAGGACTTACTATACCTTTAACACATAAAAAAACTGTAAAATTACTGTAGGCCTACGCATATCTTTTATATACACAATTTTATATACGCAATGTGTATATAGGAGTGTTATACTCATTACACACAGAATTTGTTTTGTAAATTTTATTTTGACATTCAAATTTAAATGTTTTGCGGTTTTGTGAAATAGATTAGATTGTTTAATTTTGATGCTTTCATTTGTTAATTGTATATTGCCCCCCTTCTATCAAGTCTGCTGTGTTGTTTCATTGGTCAGGTAAATAACAATGTGTACAACCATGTACAACTTATTTTTACATCCAGCTGCACATTGAACATCCAAAAATCTCAATAGCGCAGCAGTGGTAAAATGCATAAGATATTTAGGTAAAAAAAAAATAAAAACCAGACTAGACGTAGAGCATTCCATTATTTTCAGCTAGGAGCGAGTGTGTACAAAACAAATTACACATTTGGACATTCTTAAAACCCAGACGTCTTGACCCTGAGGTTTGGATTGAAGCATGTACATGAAAAATGTAAGGTTAACAATTATGTTCATAACAAATATGTATATGTCTAAAAAGTAATTTATAAAGTACTACAAAGTAACTTGATGTACTAGTAGGTGATTAGATAACAAAATTAACATTGGACCACATTTTAATTACTTTAATAATTGTGAACTGTAGCTATCTTTAATCTCTTAATTTTTTGTTTGTTTGGGAAAATATATTGTGATTCGTGAAACACAAAGCCAAACAGTGTTGACCACTTGCTTCACTGCTTGGTCACACACACACCTCCCAAAGTGTTAGAGGGTCCCCCACTTAAAACCACTGTGATATTGTTGCTTAACATAAATAATATAATAAAAGCACAGTGAACTACTGTGCCAAGGCCTTATATAGGTAGACAGAGCCGCTAATGTAGCCTTCCTCCTGGTCAGACACCGCTCTCTCCCAGTCCTCCACCTCCGTGACGTCCACACAGCTGCAGAGCCCGGCCTCCTCCATCAGCTTCAACTCATGGTCCAAGGCAACTTTGTATTCCATGTTATCTTGGTTCATCCTGGTAGTCATGCAGATGTAGCCCCCTAGTGGCAATATGTAGTATTACAACTGTATTACAATACATAATATTGTTGAAGCCGCCCAGTGTCAACACATGCTATTAGTTTACAAATACATCAGCTAGTCTATATAGTGTAAACAATTAAATATTTTAAGAAAATGTTATAAAACATACTTATACATCCTAACATACTTAGGACCAGGAATGGGCAGCATTTATGATACATGTATTTGAAATACAAAATAGTATTTAGTCATTTGCATTTGATAAGAGTTGTTAAAATGGCTTCATATTTTGTTTCAAACTACTCAAGTGTTTTGTATTCTGCAGTTTAAAAATACTATAAAATACTTTCTGTGAGATGTTTATTTGGTGCAGCCACTCATTGGTAGCCTGGTGGAACCAGACCCAAAATACACTTGGCGAACAGGTTCTGAACACATTTAATTTGCAGTCACCACATCCTACTGGGCCTAGACATCTGGTTCATGTTGAAACTATTTAGCCTTTAACCAATCAGCACTGCTGCAACTGTTTGTATCGCTTCATCTAGCTCTACCACCATTTCAAATGCTTGACTTCCATGCATAGATTCAACATCATTGCATTTAGCCACCCCCACTGGTCACTGCTTGGTCCACCATCCAGAATGGCTGTGCGAATGCTATAGTGATCATGGTTTCCAGAATAAAATCTCTGCTATAAGTAAACTTAAACCAATTGTTGGGTGGATGTGGAAACACCATATTTATTTTCAGTGCACAGTCAGAATGGACAATTGGCGGATTGTGAGGAGATATTCGCTGAATTACAATTGCTTACTACCAGGGGCGAAATAGTCTCTCAAACATTGGGGGGGACAGCCAAAGACAGGTCTGATTGGGCCATTTTGTTTGTATACAATTTATATGAGGAATAATCGTAACTGTCCCTTATAAACCCTTTGATACTCGTGATCATTGTTGAGTGGACTTAGCAGCCAGCATATCATCACGGTTCGTTAAAACCCAAAAAGTGTTTTGAGTTGGTAGTAGTAAAGACAATTTTCAGGTCTACATTTTGCACACATTTGTATGTCCTCAATATAAACTGCTTATTGTTTTAGCCTAAATGTTGGAATATTTAGTAAAAGGCTTTATTCTATACTATCTCTTAAACTGAAAATATTCTGCTGGCAATGTCCACATGGCATGCATTTGGGTATGAAAGTTGTCTATAACAGTCCCTTTGAAAATGCTGTTTTTAATAAACTTAAGTCCTACACTTTCACCAGCAAATAATTTAAAATAAGATGCCCATCATGTCTAAAAGGTATTTTCTGATCAATTTTGATACTACACATTTCCGACATAATTGAGACATCATGTCTATAATGTGTAGCCTATTATACATTTGAACACATGGTTGCATAATAAGTTATGCAACCTATTGTGATTAGCTGATTCCCCACACTGCTGTAGGCATACTGCTAATTAAATCTTAGTTCAAACTAATATTACAAATCAACGCTCAAGTGAAATTAAAAGGAATTATATGCCTATCTTTAACCATTATTGTACAAAAGAAGTGTCAAACAGAGCAGAGGATATTTACCATCAGTAGGTTATATTATGCTGACGCATTCTGGTCTGTGATGTCGGTATTTGATCTCCCGCATATAAAACGATCAAGTAAGGTACGGGCTAAAATATGACACTAACTAGGTCAGATGGTTTATTTCAAATAAGGCAAGTGGGTCGGATATGGGAAGTTGGCTGGCCAGGCTTTGAAACACAGAGCAGGAGAGGTTAGCGCACAGTCAGTCTCATCGATTTTAAGAGGATACCAGGATATCATTGTAAAAGATTATTGTGCGGCACAAATTGACCAATAGTGAACATTGGTGGGGACGTGTCCCCCCGATACATTTACGCTGCTGCTTACCGCATATTTTATTGGCTGCATACTGTATGTCAGAGCTGTTAAGCAAATAAAAACATGGTCCACATAAGGAATAGTCAGCAGGACAAAAAGGACAATAAAAATCAAATATGATTCTGTCTTGGAATCAATTCCTTTTTGTTTCCTTTGCTGATTGGCTGAGCTCTCTGTTAAAGTTACTGTTTTATTAATTAATATAATAAATGTCAAATTTTGTAAATATTTATTCATGGTTTGCTAGCTGTCCATTCCATATGCATGTTAATAAAAAAATCCAGTGTTTCTACAACCCTGGCTCTGTATATAGTAACACAACAAAGTGGTGCAGACCACACACAACAACAATATCCAAGCCATCACAATGTGTTTCCAATGGAGCACCCTATGGTATTGAAGGGAGAGGTGTTTTTTTTTTCAAGCTGAAATATCAACAAGCTTTCTCCAGAATTACAGACTATACTGAGTTACAGTTGAAGGGATAGGCTAGATCAAATAGGCAAATTGATAGGTTTGGAAAGTGATTTTATGCTTTAATGGAAATGTTTTTTTTTATACAAAAATACAGAGGTTTATTTATATACATTGCGTGGCTGCTGTATTTTGGTGTACACTTACAATTAGGGTATTTGGTATTTTATTCTCCCTATTTAAGAATACTGGGTAAAAACAGTCTGGACCTCACCTGGCTTGGCTGCCTTGCAAAGCTCTCGGACTACCCTGACAGGAACATTGTTAACACTCAGAGCACCGACAATTAGTATGGCGTCAAAAGAGCCTACAGGGGGCGACAAGGACACACAACTACATAAACTAAAAACATCAGTGGTTTATGCTACATTTCTGTTAATACATTAAGTTAATACTTATTAATAAAAAGCTGCTAAATGTACTGTAGTGTTTCTGAAATGTTAACTATATTTCTAATTGGTGAGTGTGGTTAGACGTGTGTGAACACCACATGACTACAGTAATAATAATAATAATACACATCAATAAAGGATACCTATTTACAGATTATTTACCCCATTGGCAAGGCAGTTCCTCCTCTCCCAGCATGCAGTGTCTGAGGTCCTGATAGAGCCCAGTCTTTTGGGCCACCTCCCGCATCGCCTTGCTTCCATCAATGCCCACAAAATGTCCAAACCCATGCTTTTTCAGCTAAGTAGGAAAGACCCATGAGACCCCTTGCATTAGGAATATGTTTGACAGAAATATCTACCCAAGTCTGTTAATATGGTATGTCTATGCACATTTAATCCCACTCCTCTTTGCAAAAACCTTCAAGTTTCTCCAGACCACACTCTTTCGATTGTGGTCTGGGTTCTGGCTAGGCCAATCCAAGACTTTCATTGTCTTTCTGAAGGGAAATGAGATGTGGTCACATGTTAGGAGTTACCTAACCTGGCATGCCAGATATCTGTCTATTAGACACATCCATATGGAAAGCCGTCCACTAAAACTGGTTTTAAAGGACAGGCGCTTTCAATAAAATACTTTGCAGGTGATTGTATGAACCTGCAGCGAATCTCTTAGTTACACTAACATGTAGGCTATCATATGAAACAATCTGCAGAAACAAATTGTATTTCAAAGACTGCATTTCTCTGCCCGACAGCAATGAAATCCCATAGAGAAATCCCTGTCTGGCTCGGGATAGAACCCTAATAGAGTATAAACTTTTTGAAATAAGCATATAAAAGTATACATTTCCAGCGAATCTCTTACATACACCAACATTTATCATAGGAAACTATCGGGCTGATGCAAAATAGTATTATAAAATGCTACTTTTCGCTGCCCGGAATGAGGAAATGCCATAGGGAAATCCCTGTCTTGTCATGTGCTAAGTTCTTGGTTAATAATAAGGCTGCACGATTTGATCAAAAAGTATAATTGCTATTAGTTTTGCAAATATTGCGATTGCAATTTGCGATATAGTAAGCAGCTCTCAATTCTGTTTCCTTGCTTAAAAGTGCTCTGCACTAAAGTATTAAATACTGGATGTAAATATACAATATAGTAACCTGACATGCGTAGTAAAAGTTTTGGAGAGGTGCGTCACTGCGTAGGCTGACGTACTCTCCGTTACACTGTAGTTTTGACGCATAAGAATAAGGGTGTTGTAGTTTACGTAATATAATTAAAATGTGCCTAACAATTAACTATGCAAACTGTTGTTTTGTCACATTAAAGATGTAAAACATGTGATATGTTATTTCAGTTTTTTTGCATAATATTAAAGAATCTTATACATATATGTGTAGACTTTTCATAACTGGACTAATTTTATTTGACAACAATACGGTGGGATATTCTCTCCGATATACCCTCAAAACTGTTTACCTGAGAAGCCACTAATCCAGTACCACAGGCCACATCCAGCACTAGAGCCACCGTGCGGTCGCCAGTAAAATGTCTTGAGAGGCTACATGCTGCCAGCCGTGGTGCGCGGTAGTCCAGAATAGCCACATCCTATTAAAACAACAGGAATGTTAACCACAGCGTAACTGTAGAGCAAACTGACGCTTTAATCTACAGCGATTTACAATAAGTACATCTGAATAGGTTATACACGTCATAAGCAAACAACATTGTTAGAATAATGACCTAACACCAGTAATAACCCCTTGACTATCTTATACTAATAACAGTTAACACCAAACAACACCATGATTACACACGCTGAGGGTTTATTGTAGGAAAGTTGTGTTTGATCATTTCTTTGTTGTAACAATGCTTCTTGGCAATAAAGCTTATACCATTGGAAAGCCTGATTATTTCCATTTTAAATGGTGCCACATTTCTGAGGAACATGCATTTGTGGGATGAGCAGCAGAGCTGAGTATGTGGGTTGGGCCCATGAATGATTTGCCAAATCTTCTCTGACAACTCTGTTGACAATTGTTTGGTCTTGTTTGGTGAACTGGATGATTGGAGTCTGAAGAAACAAAACATATATGCAATTTACAATTGATTAATTTAACAAACAGGAGCGTCAGTAGCGTGTGGAAGCACCATACACAGCCACAGCCTGGCACCTCCATGCTGGTCACCATGGTTACACACTGCTGTGGGATGGCATCACATCTTTCAACCAGCATTTGTCTCAAGTCAGCCAACGTGGTTGTGTTGGTCACTCTGGGACGAACAGCACGCCCAAGCTGATCCCACAAGTGTCCACAAATGTCCTTACTTTTTGTGCGTAGTTTAGTTTATGTATACAAATACAAATAAAAATTTCCCAAAATTCCTAAGTAGTTCCTACTCTTTGTTTATATCTTTACCCAAGCATATGAAACATTTTCATTGTCAATAAATACATGGTATGGCTTCATATTTGCCCTATTTGATACCGATACACTAGGATGACATTATAGTTTACAGACTATAGAGGGGGCTAGTGTACTTTTACAGAGCTAGGAAGAATATCCCTGTAATTATTCTGCATGAGCTGGCCATGTAATCAGGTGAGCACTTAGTTTAGTTAACAAAAGGTTTACACTTAAAGGTTCATAACGTTTTGGCCAAATGGCCACAAGAGGTCCTTGCTTTCTCTTTGTGAAAGCAATCTATGACTGGAGGTACTATATGCCAAGCAGCACTCTAATATCATATTGTACACATCATTCACCTCTTCAAAGTTGTACAAAGATGTAATTCCATGCTATGAATATGTTCAAGTTCATTAACCCAGCTGACATTACATGTTTTGTTCCGTGTTATTGCTATTAGGATGTTAACAAAAATCTTATTTCAGTCAAAATAAACAAATATATGTGAGATAAGAAAAACACTATTAAACATAATAAACCAAAACAACAACAATGTTAGTTACTTTCCAGGTCAAGTAACATAAACATGTTCCCCAAGACTGTGATTTGTTCTATGATTACATTACAGAATGGATACATAACTTTAGTTAACCATTTATATATTAGCCAACACAGTGAAAATGATAAATGTAAGTATCTGATGAGATAACACTACAGGTATCCTCACTACAGGTATCCTCATCTGATAAACCATCCTTGGAGTTTAAGTTACCGTTATTGTTCTTTGAAAAGTATTGGCAGCCACAAGAATCTTGGATAAATATCCTCAAAATGGATCTCATATCCTTGTGAGTAGTCTACAATATGTTATGTTCTTTATACATGTGATAGGTTACTCAGTAATGTAGGCCTGCAGTTGCTTGATGAAATGCATCTGCTACTTTACCTAATAGTAGCCTAATTGTGTAAATACAGTTAATATATTTTTAGGTATATTTTTGTGTGTTGATTTGTGATACTCTTTAATGCTGATATGCTAATCAATAATCATAAATATCATTACATGCTATGGTGCTGCAAAC
>JAODUH010070885.1:0-10046 GCA_027564835.1 Typhlichthys subterraneus
TGGCTTGTTCAGAATTGATATCAAACAAAGCATTTAGGACATAGTTTATACTAAAGGGCTTCAGTGAAAAACCTTGGCAACTGAGTTGCCTCGCAAAAATGCTTGATCTTTATTCTATTTTCAATATTACTAAGATTAGGATGGTTTGATGCATGGGGTCGTTCAAATAAAGAACCAGTTGCAATAAAGTAGCAGTTAAAAGCTTTCATAAGGGACCTGGTCCTTTAGGCAACACATCATATACAATAGTTGACTTGAGCCAATAATTAACTCCATAGAATTTCAATCTATGAAAAAAATGAAAAAATCCAACTCCACAGCTCATGGGCCTGGACCCTGAGATGCTAACCCTAATCACTGTAAAGGCATAGGTTTTTGGAGAACACATTAGAGCTGGTACAGGCCTCAAATTCAGGTTCCTTGGTGGAAGAGGCTCTCCAGCATGAGAGAGCCTCTTCTTACTGTCCAAAACAATATAACCTCTCCCTTCCATCAGAAGCTCTGCCCAGCACAGATGTCACTCAGACTAGCTGCGTCCTAGTGATCATTGCTTTAAGCAGATATATGCCACAGACTGGTGCCTTTCAGCATCATCAGTCTTAATAAATCATTTTACATTTGAGGCATTTGGCAGATGCTTTCACCCAAAGTGACTTACATGTAGTACATTTGTCAATAGAGGACAGGTCCTACACCAGCAAATGTAAGCAACCAATATTATATCAGAGCAGTTAGCATCTTGTCACCATGTCAATATCATTAAAGCATCAAACAAAGTTCCTAATGGCCTTATTAATAAAGTGCCTAATACTAAAGTGATAAATACATAAGAGCAGAACAGTATATATAGTTTTTTCTTTTTTTTAAAGAATAGATAGGAAAAAAACTATTTTATTTTGCACCACATATACAAAGTAATCTGACTACTGACATCTGACTGTAGAGGGCGCTGTTGCTATTTTTTCTGCGATAAAATGCAATTAGCCTGATGTATGGGGGTTTCTTCTCCTTATGAGTTCCTCTGATTACTCAAACTGACAGGCATGTAGCCTATTTGTGTACATATTAAGATTAGGTTGCATCTTCAAGGTATTTAGGATTATTGGAATAGTCTTAATGTGTACATAAGTATTAACAGCCTTCGGTCAATACTTTGTTTAAGCACCTTTGGCAGCAATTACAACCTTAAGTATTTTTGAGTATGATGCTACAAGCTTGGCACACCTACTTTTGGGCAGTTTCTCCCATTCTTTGCAGGACCTCTCAAGCTCCATCAGGTTGGATGGGAGCGTCTGCACAGCCATTTCTCTCCAGAGATGTTCAATCGGATTCAAGTCTGTCAAGTCAAGGACATTCACAGAGCTGTCCCGAACCTACTCCTTTGTTATCTTGACTGTGTGCTTAGGGTCATTGTCCTGTTGGAAGATGAACCTTCTCCACAGTCTGAAGTCCAGAGCGCTCTAGAGCAGGTTTTTTATCAAGGATGTCTTTGTACATTGCTGCATTCATCTTTCCTTCTTTGCCTGGTTTCCTCCAGACATGACGCTTGGCATTCAGGCCAAAGAGTTCAATATTTGTTTCATCAGACCATAGAATTTTTTTTTCTCATGGACTGAGTGAGAGTCCTTCAGGTGCCATTTGGTAAACTCCAGGTGGGCTGTCATGTGCCTTTTACTGAGGAGTGGTTTCTGTCTGGCCACTCTACCATACAGGCCTTATTGGTGGAGTGCTGCAGAAATGGTTGTCCTTCTCTAGGAAGGTTTCAAACTTCTTACATTTACTGTTGATGGAGGCCACTGTCCTCATTGAGACAGTCTATGCTGCAGAAATGTTTCTGTAGCCTTCCTCAGATTTGTGCCTTGATACAATCCTGTCTCAGAGGTCTACAGACAATTCATTGGACTTCATGGCTTTGTGTGTGCTCAGACATGCACTGTCAACTGTGGTACCTTATTAGACAGGTGTTTTATTACTAGTAACTATTTATTGTTTACATGTCATTGATAATGACTAGTCAAATTTACTATTGATAGTTCAATTAAAAATGTTATTAGTAAAATTAGAATAAATACTAATAGTTACTAAGTAACTATTTTAATAGTTACTAGTACCTATATGTATTATATATGTGTCTATATGTATTCCTCATTTAAATATTTGATTGTTCTTTGAACAAACACAGGTTGACCTAAAAATGTCTTATTGTTAATTAAATGTAAACTTTAAGCATTTAATTATCCTTGGAACAAACATTGAAATATCTGCATATATTACATTGAAAAATCTCATAAAAATATTTTTTCAATATAAATGATACACTATATACTAAAACGTGGATACAAAATATCTATAATTATCTTTTACAAATAACACAATAAGCAAACATGACAATGACTAGTTGTAGAAGGTATATTGTAACAAAAAAAAGCATCTCCCTTTATATGCCAATAAACATGTAAGTGAACTGACGTGTTGTTGTAGAGTACCTACCCTAGTGAAGCTTTTATGACAGTGATGTTAGCTGTACAGCTTCTCTCCAGTGTGGATGCAGTGTATGTCGGTTTAGGTAACCTGAGGTATTGAAGCTTTTCTTACAGTGATGACAGCTGTAGTACCGTTACTCCATAATATTTTCTTTAGATTTTAACTTTTTTAGTATGTTGTTTATTTATTGTTGCCACTCAGAAATCTGGGACGCCCCCCCCCCCCCCACACACACACCACCACTACCACCACAGGGTAAGGGTTACAGCGTGTTGCCTTTTGAAGTATATCTTTGCATAATCAGATTAGAGTGGAGGATTTTCAGCGGGCTCCCCCATCTTAGAGTGCTCCAGAGGAGAGAAGCTGATAGTCCAGCATAAACAATGGAGGGCTCCCCCCCCTCTCCAACCAGACAGCACCTGCATCCCACCCACCCAGAGCGTGCTATAGGTTGGTGCTCTGGCAGTCTATAAGGGAAAGACCACACTGATGGGGGAGAGATGGGGATGGGGGGGGGGGGCGGGAGACGAGAGTGAGAGGGCAGCAGGGGTTGAGCTGAAATATTTAAACATGCAGAGTGTGAATTGGCTTTAAGGGGATAAAGAGCTCAGGGCCTATCGGTTGGCACCCAGCTCCCGAAATTCTTTTTCATGGGCGTCTCAGGCGAGAGTGCGAGGCGCTGCCTGCGCTGATCTGGTCCATTGTGATAACCGATTCAGACGGCGTGCTAGACGCTGATAAGGAAATGGGCTCTCAATATATGATTGGGCTACCCGCGTACTTGGGAGGGAATAGTCAATCAGGCCAACGCATTTGGCAGAGGAACTGATCAGCGTGTGTTTGTTTATTATTATTATTATTATTGTTATTATTTTGGCATACTGCAGTTTCATAATCCTGCATGCGAAAGCTGTGGTCAGTTATATTTATAGGGCCTCCCTTCTCCGCCGGGTGGCCAATGTTCATTTCTGCATTTCCACAAAATGACAAGCTGTCACACCCTATCCAATTTCAAATGTCAGTTGGTGGAGGTGTTGCTGATCCAGGTCGGGTCTTGATGTGATCAGCATGAAATAGTGGCGAGGTAAAATACTCACTGTACAGGCAGTTGTCACTGCTCCAATATGCAGATCATAGGTATGTGCTATCTTCCTGGATTAATGTGTAGCCTACACAGATCCCTGGATTTGTTCTGGGCTGGTGTGTGTAGGCCTTACATGGCATGGCCTGTGCAGCGTTTGTCTGTCACAATAATAGATAGGCCTAGAATTTAGTTTAGTTTTTTAGACATGAGGTTATATAGTGAATATATACTGAAGAAACAAATAAAATAGGAATTAAAAAATGAAGGGTTTAAAAAATAAAATAGATTATGCTGAATCACCTGTCTGTTATTACAGGCCGTGAGTGAGCAGTGTGTCCAGCTGCTGGTTGTGTGGTTCACACACACACACACACACACACACACACACACATACAGAGGACTAAAGCAGCTCACTGTTTACTCTTCGGCTCAGTTTGGCACAAACCGGAACACGTTTCCACGGCCACAACAAACGATTAGCCTTGTCGATTTGTGACCTCAGCCCAAGCTTCTTTGCTGATGACATCACAACTAGGCTATCAGGACATTTAAAGAAATAATACAACTTGTGTTTGTCTAACAAATATACAATGTTTGACAGTATTAAATACATAAACAATAAACATAATCAGCTTTTGAATGATAACTCTTACACCAAACCATCTGATGTCTTCAGTTTAATCCTCACTCGGTTGAGGACAATTAACTTTGGCCAACCTTTTCTTAAATGTAGGTTATTTTGTTATCAATGTGTATTGTAGACCTGTGACCTGTGAACTCTGTGAAGTTATTATTAGGCTATTATTCACAAATTATGTTTGTATTAACTAGGCGTTATATATATATATATATATATATATAAAAAAAATGTTTAAATTGAATTAAAATATGATTTTCAAGATAGCAGTGAATATGCAGACTTTGGATAAATCATGTTTCAGCACAACACAGCATTGCCTGAAAATATTAAATGAAAAGGAGGTTTCAATCATGAAAAATAAATGATTCAGTAATACACACAAGTCAAACTAATAAAGGTAGGCTACACATATTTAAGTGGATATGCCTATTTAGAAGTAATAAGAATTGCAGCTATTGCATTTATTAAAGACAAAAAGACATGTAGCCTGCTATAACTACAGTGTTATGTTACCATGTATTTTTCATGTAGCCACTTTACACCACTGCCTACTTAATATGTTCAGTTGTAAACAGTCTAATCTGGTACCATTAATGACATTAACTACACTGGGCATTCTGAGTTGTCCTAAGGTTTCATCTGCCTGCCCAGTGGTCAGTGTTTGACTCTGAATTGACCTGTGACCCCAGGGCCACAAGTTAAGCTGTCCCTTTGCTTCACTAGTCCGGTCAGTGGCCAGAGGGCAAAGGTCATCCCTGTGTCCACACATCATCACAAGGCCTGTTGTTGTCACTGGCCAATTGGGCAGGGGGAAAAGGTGTTAATGCGCACATATGGCATCTGTACTGTTCACGTGAAATCATTTGACACCCAACAGCGTCATCACAGCCTAAAGACAAGAGGAGGCACACTGAGCCACAGTGTACTGTTGTGATTGTTGTACAGTAAATATAAAACACTGTATTATATTGTAGTACAAAGTACACAGTATGTACTACAGCACAACATAGTTTATTTACGTTTGAACCATAACCAACCAGAACAAAAGATCTAAGAATGTTTGGTTTATTAACAAATCCTTTATTAAATAAATAGTTATAGCATAACATAATAAATAACAGCGTGTATTCACAAGTAAACAGTAATTTACAAGAGGTATTGACAAGTACAGTTTTTATCACAGCTTTGACAACAGACAATAAATTCATAATCTTTGGCTATATGACATGCTTATTTTATGTGGGGAAAAAGGGGCAAGCAGTATTAGTCTCCCGACACAAGAAGTTTTTTTAACAGGATTGTCAGTTTTGCCTATAGTTGTCTTCCAATTCCTGGTTTCTCGATTAGATAATCCACACATATTTAATACTGGTCATAATTAAGAGGGTGAAATGCTAAAGACATGATCTTTCTCAGATTACATGTTAATATTTTAAAAAGATAATTAAATTAATGTAAAAGACGGATCCTGTTTAGTCTCCTTGGAAAATCAGCATGTCGACAAAAACAAAAAGTATAGATATAAAAAAATAAAAGTGCCCCAGGCTATTTCAGAACGATTGCCGTCCCTGGCAAATTGGATGAGCTGTTATCTATTCAAATGCCCTGGTGAAACTACCGTCTGAAATTAGAAATTGCTTAATCCCCTCCATTTTCCTCGACGGCCAAAACAAGCGCAATCTAAACGCGCTCCCATAACAGGCCGGCACCAAGGAATACTAACACACAAAGAAGACACGAAGAGAACACTTGCACATCCATGTTTAACACAGCCATGCAGAAACACATGTACATTTTTCACACAGGTTCCCATAAAGCCTATATTCTCCCGCATGTCCAGTACGGTCTCATCGTCCTCGCCAAAATGGCGTGCATGCGCACACCGCGAGACACATCTCCCCAGTGGCAGCGTCCATCCAATGTGTTGCCATGGGGCTTATGGGAGAGGCTTAATGGGGGGGGGAGGGAAGAATGCCCAGGAAAACACGCGCTCTCCGTAGACGGCGCTTCAACGCTCACTACCAGGCCTCCGAGCTGCCGCAGCTGGAACCCGGGGACGGAGCCTCGGACTGGGCCTCGCTGTCGCTGCCCAAGGGCCCCCAGGGGCGCGGTACGGGGGGCGAGGACCCCCGCTGGGCGAGGCGCTCCATGTTGCCCCTGAGGAAGGTGAGCAGGGCGGTGGGGTGGGAGGGCGGCAGCCCCTCCCCGCCGCCCTGGCTCTCTAGCAGCCGCACCAGGAAGGTGATGTAACGCATGGCCAGCCGCAGGATCTCGTTCTTGCTCAGCTTCTTCTCCGGCGGGTGGGTGGGGATGAGCTTCCGCAGCTCGGCGAAGGCGGTGTTGACGTTGTGCTGCCGCCAGCGCTCCCGGGTGTTGGTGAACACCTTCCTGGTCATGGTGCGCCCTGAGAGGGGGTGGGGGCACACGTTACTATTCTCGATCTGGTTGATCGCTATTCTGCAGTGATATTATTGGTAAATACTCAATTACTGTAAGACATTTTTTTTTTTTTACAGTATTAAGTTTTATGTGTGGATTTTATTTATATGGAATTTATATAAAATGTGACTCTTCATAAATGTTACAAAGTAAAGATCATATAGATAACTAAATATGTTACATGCTACTATTCTAGACCTGCAGATCTATCCTGCAGAGATTTATTGTCCTTCTGTCGTGATAGTATTGGTTTCTACAGTATTGATTTGCACTGTAGATTATAATTTGATGCACATTAAATAAAAAGGTGTCTATTCATAAATCTAAATCTCATGAGTTAAAAAAGTAAAAAAGTAAATATATAAATATAAATATTACAAAGCAGAATAAGACAACGTATATTGAACAGCACTCGACGCAAAAACTAGCTACTGCGGTAAAAAATAAAAGCTACATATATATTATAGAATATTGTTGACATGTTTCAATCAATTCAACAACACATTGAATTGTTTCAAACATTAAAATAAAAACCATTAGAATAGTATTTCTTGGCCAGGCTTTTCCCCCCACAGAGAAAAAAAAAATCTGAAAAGCACGAAGCCAAATTAAGAATCAACGGTAGGCATTACTACACCAACAACAATTGCCCCTATCTGCACAGCTTAACTCACGCACACCAGCAGAACCTTATATAATAAACACATAAAGACTCACCTGTGTGCGTCTGATGGAGTTATCCGTGGCTGTCCGTCTCCGCTAGGTCATGTGCGTGCTGTGGCACTCGTGTCCACTCAGCGCTGTCTCCTCATGCTCTCTGGGTGAGAGCAGGAGTGAGAGAGAGAGAGAGAGGGAGGGAGTGTGGGGGGAAAAGAGCAGTGCATGCTTACGTCTGACATTTTATAGCTGCGTGTGTGTGTGTGCATGTGCGTAAACGGCATTGTGACGTGTGCTGGTGTTGTGCCAACCCCCCCACTCCTTTTAAAGAGATGGGGGGGGGGGGGGTGTAATTATGACTACATCCATGAGCCTGTAAGGTGATTCTCCACGTCTCCTCCTCCTCCTACAGCGATGGGGCTGGACACGCCCCCCCCCATGACTCCTTGCTTGTGGGTAACCCCTGGAAGGGTTCGCACTGTCGCCGACGAAATAGCAGCTACATCTGAACCTAAACTGAGACGTTTACGGGGCCTGATCCAGCCTTTACTGCTGCGGAACACCCGACTCACCCACCCACACACCCCCTCCATTGTTGAAGACCTTCATATCGCTTGGCCTGCTTCTACCGAGTCGGGCCTGATTGGGCCACAAAAGGTAAAAGTGCCATATCCAGACTGACAGTGGAACAATATGGGTTTTGTTATAACTATGGTAATCTCGTTGAGCCATTCCAAGGGCCACACATAAATTAACACAGCGCATTTGAGAGTGTACTAGCTCCCCCCCCTTCAAACTTTCAACCTCCCTTCAGATCAAAAACCCAACGTCTAGTTTAACCAAATGTCCCCGTTTTTTTTTTTTTTAACACCCTTCAAGTGTTGTTTCAAAGATGCAGCCTTCCATAACAGTTTCTCTATGTGGAGTAGGAATTTACATAATCCGATTAGGGGCTGGGATTAGCGGCCGGGGGCTCTGAGGAGGGGGCATAGCGGGGGCCACTAGAGCCATTCACCGGCCTCACTGCAGTCTCTGCACCTGCAGGCCGGGCTCCACGGCTCTCTGGCTCCAGCCAGCGAGCCTGCGTCGCACGGCTAACCCCACGAGGAGAGAAGCTAGCTAGCCCCATGTGAGGAGAAGTTAGCTAGCTCCATGTGGAGAGAAGCTAGCTAGCCCCATGAGGAGAGAAGCTAGCTAGCCCCATGTGGAGAGAAGCAAGCTAGCTCCATGTGGAGAAAAGCTAGCTAGCCCCATGTGGAGAGAAGCTAGCTAGCTCCATGTGGAGAAAAGCTAGCTAGCCCCATGTGGAGAGAAGCTAGCTAGCCCCAGGTGGAGAGAAGCTAGCTAGCCCTTGTGGAGAGAAGCTAGCTAGCTCCATGCGTAGAGAAGCTAGCTAGCCCCATGAGGAGAGAAGCTAGCTAGCCCCATGAGGAGAGAAGCTAGCTAGCTCCATGTGAGGAGAAGTTAGCTAGCTCCATGTGGAGAGAAGCTAGCTAGCCCTTGTGGAGAAAAGCTAGCAAGCCCCATGTGGAGAGAAGCTAGCTAGCTCCATGTGTAGAGAAGTTAGCTAGCCCCAGGTAGAGAGAAGCTAGCTAGCCCTTGTGGAGAGAAGCTAGCTAGCCCCATGTGTAGAGAAGATAGCTATTCCATGTGGAGAGAATCTAGCTAGCCTCAGGTGGAAGAAAGCTAGCTAGCCCCAATTTGCCCGGGAATGTCCCGATTTCAAGATGGGTGTCCTAGGTCCCAGAAAATATCTGTAAAACACTCAATTGTCCCAGTTTTCAACATTCACTAACACATTGTCTCAATTTTCACAATTTTACAATTAAAATAATAATCAAATAATAAGCCAAACAACTGCGTAGAACCGCTTATCGAAGCAGCTTTAATTGACGATCAAACGGGAGCAGAAAGACAAACGGTGCTTGAATTCAACAATACACAATAATTTCCCGGGTTTGAAAATATGGTCACCCTATACTAGCCAGCCTGAAGGTGGAGAGAAGCAAGCTATAGCGCTAGGTGAGGATGCTATAAGGTTGCTGTAACACAATTGCTTAAAAGTGTACATTTAATATATTATTAGAGCATTCTGTAATGTGTGTAAATGAAGAATGAAGTGACCCTCTGGGATAAAAAAAAAAAGGCCTTCATCATGATCTGTCTTATAAATCTAATAACCCCCCATAATAAATAAAGAGACCTCATGCGGGTCCATTATAGCGCACAGGTGATACGCTGGGAAGAGATGCCTGCTTCAGAAGATAACGGCAGCTGACCTTTTAAAGACACAGCCAGCATTAGGATTCAGCTGTAAAAGGGACATCTTTCGTTTTAACACCCTGCTCATTCCCACCATGCGTCTTCCAACCCATTCAGCATCCAGGGGAGGGCAATTACCAGCCCATTACCCTGGCTGTTTACCTAGCGTCCATACAGGCGACTCTCTTTAACCTCTTCTCACAAACAGGCCTTTGTTCCTGCTCCATAAAAACAAAACAAAAAACAGAAGAAGCAATTTCGGACATGTTTTGGTCTCGTTTGTGCAGACGTCCGGACCAGAGAGGTTTAGAAAGGAGGTGGCAGTAAGAAAACGAAATAAATGCAGTTTATTGATGGTGGCTAGCCAGCACACTGACACACACTGATGGCTGTTGGAGGCATTGAGGGGCTATGAGTCGATGTCCCGGAGCCCGGTCTTTGTCTGGGGGGGGGGGGGGGGTCATTCCTGAGGGAGTTGGC
>JAODUH010070906.1:0-16419 GCA_027564835.1 Typhlichthys subterraneus
GAGCTTTGCCTTCCGGCTCAGCTCTCTTTTCGTCACAACGGTGCGGTAAAGCGATTGCAATACCGCTCCGGCTGCTCCGATTCTCCGGCCAACCTCTCGCTCCATAGTCCCCTCACTCGCGAACAAGACCCCGAGGTACTTAAACTCTTTCACTTGGGAGTATTTAATCTATATTTAATATGTAATTAAATATAGATAAAAAAATAAACAAATTACATTAATTTCAATATCAGTTGAATATCACTCAATATCAGTATCAGTTTAAAATGTGTGCTCGCATTCATGTGATTGACAGGCAAGGTAGATTCACTGGACCGATCAGGAATTTGAGGAACTGATTAGTCCAAAATATTCGGTTAGCTGGCATATGTAAATCGGCATTCCGCCGCTATCAACCAGAGCAGACATTCTCAGAGCATTTCACTCACTGATAGTTGACAGGTGACAGGTTTCCTAACAAATGACACTACACATCGCTCTAAACTCAAAGCTACAGCTCCTTTAAGGGGCATTTAGGGATGACAAGCAGATGTTTTGTGCTGAGTATTATATGGAGAAGAACAGAGACAGACAGTAGAACAGTAGAATCAAGACAGGTGGAATACAATGTACAGTAGTAGAAAGCAGACCATATGCAATGCAACAATCTCTTCTGTTGTGCCTTTAAAGAATACAACTTATTGCATATTGCATGTTCTTGCCCGTTTTTCCCCTCCTGTTCCCCCTAGGTATTCACACTATTCAATGCGTTTTGGTCTCCAAAACCATTAGGGCTACCAAATAGTCAGCTACCAGTACCATACCAGAGACACTTCACTACCCTGAAGTTGTGATGGGCTGGTGTAATCCTCAATTCCACCAGACTGGCGTCCTCATCCAGATCACCCTCATCCCCAGACATTGTTCAGACAGGTGTCAAATCTGCTGGGGTAGCCAATTCTCTCTCTCTCAACCATGTGCACATTTCCATGACCTTGACCTGGCCTGCTGTTCATTAAGGGTTCAGCAACCTTCACTATCTGTATGATGCTTTGCTAAATAGGTGTTCTAACACACTACATTTTACAAACCTAGTACCGGTAATCACAATCTGCATAGAAAATGTGCAGAGGTCTTTTATCATCCTAACAAGGATTAATTCAAATTGTAGCGGAGTGTTTTTCTCCACCCAGCATGGTGCGAGTGTAATCTGTTATAGAGGGGCTGCTATACAGCTATTCAACCTGCATCAACGTATCTGAGTGGTGTTCTGTTCTAACAATGGTGTATAGCATCTCGCGTGCTGCACATGCACTCTAATCGCAGTCTCAATGGGCCCTCTTATTCTATCCTAATCTCTTCTCAACAAAGAGCACATTTTTTTTCTATTTATATAGCTAATAAAGTGAACACATCTCTCCACGTATTCTGTTCTGCCATGCCTACCTGCCTCACGTCATCCAATGATAAAGGTTGGCTAACGCCCCACTCCCTCTCAAGCATCACCCAGGCCTATTCTGTTCAGGACCAAATGTGTACAAAGACAATGCATCACATTGTGAGCCGAAGCTTGACTGTAGAGACTCAGGGTCCAGTGAGGGAGACAATCCTATATTGAGAAATTGGTAGAGAAGGAGACAGTGTCTTCTGGTAATAAAAGCACATTCCAGCTCAGGACAATGGACCCATTGATCACGCTGTGTCATCGTTAAAACCCTCTGTTACACCTCAGAGCTTTAACAAAGGGAAAATGCCAAGCGTTTACAGCCCAGAGAAGATGGATCACTTGATATTCAGAGATTGATTGTGAAATATATGCATGGAGTGTGACTCAATCGCACACAGAGAGGTCCCTGGGAAGATGCTCGTGCACACCTCTAAGCTACTGTGCTTCCTCTTCCGACCCTTTATGTTCCCTATTAAGCACTTTAAATCCAAACTTGTCTCAGGCTCTTATAAAACGGTCCCAGATGATCAGAGGAGTAAAAGGTCTACGTCTATATAGAGTAGTGCTAGCTGCAGCAGTGAGCACTGGCACTACATTGTAATTGCACATTATTGTTGCTTTGCCGTAATTACAGCTGCACACTGGGAGGAATAGCCTTAATTGTCTCTGGGTAATTACCCAAATTGACGAGATGGTACTTAATTGGATTGTTTGAGACTGTGACGCTGTTCTGAGTGTGTGCAGGATTGTGCATGCGTGTGCGTGTGTGTGTGTGTGTGTGTAATGTTAACAACGAACAAAAACCACAGGAGACTACTTGCAGAAACAACAGCAGCCTTCAAAACTAGCATACATTTCCTGGTGGTACATAGAATTTATAAAGGTACTTTATAGAATTTATAAATGTACTTTTAGTTTTTAGGCTAACTTCCGGGAACTATTTTGAGGCTCCACCATCCGTCATTGCTCTGAAAAAAACTATCCATTGGAGTGAACGGAGATGGCGCGACTGTCTTTGCATGCTCTGGTCTGTACTAATACACAGTGTGAATGTACACAATGTATTCAACCATAGTAGTACATTTATGAATTATTGCTTCAACTGCTTCAACTTCGGCCTAATTATGCTAACAGCCTATAAAAATCAACAGTATCACTTCCCGAAAGTCCGAGAGTCCAGTGTCGAGCTTGCAATACATGTATCTGACGTTCAACATGGAGTTGCCGATGTGACGTGGTGCTCATGGATGGAAAAGGCTGCGACTAAAGCAGCCCTAACCCAAGCAGACACCACAGGTCCTGCAGGGGTAATGTCACAGACAATTGAGGACTGAAACCTGGTGCAAAGCAATCTCTTCATTTAATTTGTTGCTAATGCTAATGTGAATAGTAGTATATTTGTTTAATTTCTAGAAAAAAATATGTAACTACACTTAATATAAGACACAATTACCGAACAATAGCTATTATATCCAGATATAATGTCTTATTTCAAGAAAGCAAGCTAAATTTCACTTGTTCCATTGGAAGATTTATTTACTTATGTGCAAATATGACATTGTATTCGTAATTGATTTACTTATTTTTGAAGAGCCATGTTTTCTGTGCCTAAATGGACTATCTGCCCAATGCATACCAAATACTATCACTTAAAAGTGCAAGAGTGTTAGCCTATGGGCTTCTTTGCTAGTATTTTTGCTAGTATTTCTATCCACATGGAACATTTAGATTTGTCATTACAATTCACCAGTCATAAAACAATTGTGTATGAAAGAGGTGAGATGAGTCAAATATTAAAGACTAAAGAATCTAAACATTGACCACAAATAAGTCACTCCAAACGTATGCTGCTCAATAAGTAAACATAACAGTTTTGCATACCAAGCCTTTATATTGTAGTAGAAAGAGAATACAGACAAAGTGGTGTTATTCAGACCATCACTAAAATATAATGACCAATTATAATAACTATGCAAATTATGAAATATCTGTCCAGTGTTTTTAATAACAATTCTGCAAAAGTGTTTGTTTATCTCAATTGCGGTTTCGTCTTACTTTCCTCATGTGGGACATTATTGTACATTTCCTCTTCTTAAAATGCTTTCTCATCAGGATATAAACTAATGGGACACACACACACACACACACACAGAAAACAAATGTACGATACAGTAAACATTATCCAAGACAACAGGGTTGTTGGAATGCGCATGTGGCCCTGTTGCACTTATCAACATGTGTCATCCCATACTCCTTAACATCACAGGCCCACCTGGGCTCCTCTCTGTTCTAGGCAAATGAGGGGAAATGGCACACAGGTGAACTGGTGAGACAGATGGGACGATGGGTCTCTTTCAACTCGTTTCACACACCCAAGAGGGACAAAAGGCATTCCAGGTATGAGACTGAGGGGCTGGAGACTGCGCTTGTTGGGTTATTGTGTGGACTGAATGAGCTTGTCATGTCTGATGCATGCGAACAGCCAAGGGGGAGGGGGGAATGGGTGGTTGAGAGGGAGAGAGATAAAAGAGAGAGAGAGAAACCCAATAGTGTGCCACTATACTCCCAACCGTGCAGTGATTCAGACCATTACAGTAACAAAGTGGTGTAAGTATCACACATGGCACGTCCCCACTCTCTGGTGCGGATGTACAGTATATCACGGCATGGTACATACACACACACACACACACACACACACACACCTATGCCTAGTGTGTCACACTGGTATGTCACACCTTTGGTCTTGGACATGTTTTGTTTTGTTGCCAAGAACAAGTGTTAGGAAGAAAATATCTCCATGTTTTCTTTTCAACGTTATTTGTACAGGGTATTTGGTACAGGGTATAGTTGTAGTTTAATTGTATTTATTAATGTTTTCTACTCACTCACACACACACACACACACACACACACACACAATTCACTGGGTACAGTACAATTCATTCTCCTTTAGTATTACCCCAGTTAATTAAAGTAAATAGGGCCAAACGTGATAAATAAAGTAGATATTTCATGATGAATACATGATGTTTTAATTAAATAACTTCAGCGATGAACCTCCTCGTCAAGTCGGCAGAGAAGTTACGTCGGGGTGCAGTACTGGCAAGTGGCCATCAGGGCACTTATGCACCTCACCATCACAGGGAAATGGAAGATGGAGCCTGGAGGATTTGGTTGAGCTCACCAACTGGGCATGGATGGAGTTCAAACCTGCAAAATCCAGAAGCCTGGTGCTGAGGAAGAGGCGTGTCCAGGATCGGTTTCGCTTCAAAGTCAAAGAGGACATCGTCCCAGTGGTGCAAGAAAATCCAGTGAAGAGCCTAGGGAAGTTGTACAGGCCAGACCTCAATGACAGGCAGTGTGTGAAGGAGATGCGTATCCAAGTTGAAACCTGGATGACATCTCTGGATAAGAGTGGCCTACTCTGGAATTATAAGGCCTGGGGATACCAGCATGGGGTGCATCCCAGGCTGCTCTGGCCACTGCTTGTTTATGAGGTACCCAAATCCACAGATGAGGTGCTGGAGAGGAGGATGAACACTGACCTGAGGAGATGGCTGGGTGTGCCGAGAAGCTTCTGCTTCATTGGCCTATACAGTACAGGCAGCAAGCTGCAGCTGCCAGTGGCATCCGCGGTCGAGGAGTACAAGGCGACGAAATCACGCCAGGCCACGATGTTAAGAGACGCGAGATGTAAATGTACACCAGGCGAATATTGAGCTTAGAGCACCGAGGGAGGCAGAGGATCGCCTGCAGCATGCCGACATCGTTGGGTCAGTAGCCCATGGCAGGCTCTAGGTCTGGGGTGTGTCACCAGGGCAAGCTGGAGAAAGGCTAACCTGAAGCAGTGGCGTGTAATGGTACAGAGGGAGGTCCGTAAGGCAGAAGAGGAAAGTCGGCACGTCAAAGGCTGTAGCTATGAAGAAACAGGGTAGCTGGACGAGGTGGGACAGCTTGCGAGGGAAGTCATTGACCTGGCAGGATATCTGGAGCATGGAAGGCCATCGGATCAAGTTTCTGTTGTGTGTTATATGATATATCATGTTATGTCCTGCCTACTCCATTAAACCTCCACACGTGGGGGTTGACACCAACCTTGAGCATGTCCTCTCTTCATGTCAATCAAGTCTGACACCAGTAAATAAAATAATCATCTTTGTATACATCTTTTGATCTTGAATTGTCTTCGGTGTAGGCTATAGCAAAAGCAAAGGAAGCCTGCTTCCAATACTTTTGGAGGGGGCCATGATCACAGTGGTTTTAAGAATGAGGGGAATCGTTTTTGTGACGTTTTATTGCGGAAACCTGAAATAGCAGCAGCTATATGCCAAGCTCTCCATCGTATTTGGACAGGTGTTTAAAATTACACAAAATAATGTCTGTTGGAGATTCTTTTCAGCAGAGAGGCCAAAGGTAGGCCAATGTGGCGTCACATTGTACAACAATAAGCAGAATTATCAAAATTGCTTTAGATAAAGAACAGTACAGTTTATTTTTAGAGGCTGGACAATCATCTGGTCAAAACATCTCGCTGGTCTGGTGATTTAATGTTACAGCAACAGATGGTACTGGCGTATTTGATCACATTTATAGGCTCTATCTGATAACCAGTAGGTTTGAAATATACATACACATCTTCAGTAATAAGCATCAGTGTCAGTTGTTTGGTTTTACCAGCTCTATGGTCATAATGTTCTTGTGTGCCATATTTTGCTGGTGGTCGGGGACAAGATCATGGTCGGGGACAAGAGATGCATCCCCCCCACACACACACACACACACATACACACCTTCTTGATTTATGAACTAAAAAGTAAACTTAGAATCGATTGTAGTGTTTTATCATTATGTTTATTAGTCATAAAATATTGGGGTAACACCTCATAAGTAACAATCAATGAGAATTATAATAATTAGATCTTTAACATGCCATTCCAACATGGTCGCCGTCTTCTGAGTGCCCCATCATTCTGACAATCTCTGAGCCGCTGTCATTCAAGCACGTGCACGCACAAATCCAAGCACGCACTTAGCAAGCACACCCTGAAGTCCTTTAATTTTTTGAGAGGCTATTTTTAGTGTGAAAAGTTCCATCTGTCCAACACACTCGATCCAGCTGCTCTTCTTTAGCAGCGAGCGGAAAGAGGCTACAGAAACACTAAGCATCAATTGACTAGATAGAATAAGCCACAAAAAGACATTTGCTTATTTTCTCTCTCTCTCTCTCTCTCTCTCTCTCTCTCGCTCTCTCTCACTCTCTCTCACTCTCTCTCACTCTCTCTCACTCTCTCTGCGGTTTACATTAGCAGGAGTTTTAAATCAAGGCTTGTATTCTTTAGTTTCCAGGTTAAAAGGCACTTTTCATTAGCAGAAAAATGAAACAAGCATCTCTAGCTGTGTCACCTGGGACCTTGGTGAATCCTGGTCCCTGCTGCCCCAAAGAGGTGTTGTGGATGAGGACACAGCAGCTCTGTGTTGGTACTGCCTGGGGTGAAGGGGGGGTTACTGAGAAAGACTGAACCAATTGGCTCATTATTATGGAGCTACTATCGCCTATACTTCTCAAACGTTCCCTTCAACTTCCATAAACTTGTTCAAACACTTTTCACTTTGATGTGCTTCACATTTGAGTGACGCTGCTCCTGATTCCTAGGCGATAACGCAGTTGTTGTTAATTTATAAGCAGAGATGCACATTTTATGCGTGACAGGAGAGGTTTATGTTTGAAGCTGGACACATCATGTCCTCAAAAAAACAGTGTGAGTGAGTGAGTGAGTGAGTGAGTGAGTGATTGAGTGAGAGAGAGAGTGAGTGAGTGAGTGAGAGGCAGTGTTCAAGTAGCCTACTTTAACCCATTGAGACCTGATGCAACATTTGAAGACCTGATGAGATGTATGCATGCTTCTCCCTTTAAGACCTGATGTTTTCAAGACACATGGCGGATGAAATACATTGTGATTCACTGAAATCACACAGGAAAGCTATGCATTAGTTATGTGGGCTGCAACAAAGTTTTAAAAGCTAATGCTAAGGCTGGGAAATAACCATTATTGGGACATAACCATGATTACCCACACGCTGGAGCCAAACTCCTTCCATAATAATAATCATAGTAATAAATGACAATTATGAAAATCGGTGTATTATTTCCCCTCTATTTTTTTTTTTTTTTTTTTTGGTAATGTTAATGACGCTGAAACAAAGTAATTGATATATGGTCTGTTAGTTTTCAAAAGCAGTCGAAGAGGAAACAATTTAGAATTTGGTGCGTGCGTAAAACTGGGCATTCTATTGACACACCTCTACAATCGAGACCCATTTCATTCTTCCCACTAGCCGGTGTGACATGCAGACGTTAACCACCTGCACATGGCTCATATAGACTTCGACTCTTAAATCAAAGCAAGAGGTCTAATAATTGGCTGCGAATTAATTAGATCTCTACTCTATTTTGTAGGTTGGCCTACATCTTCCATAAAAAAGCAACGTCGTGTCAAATAGACAACTAATGACCCTATGATATGCGCATTGCCCCTTTTAATAGCGCGGATTACCGGTGCGAGGCTACAGTGCGTCGTCTGCTCAGTTTCTATTTAAAAACGCCCAACCTTATAGACACGATCAAATACTTTGTCGGCATAAGTTACATTTGCATCACAAGTGGTCAGTCTTTCATTACGGTAAGTGTAAACCGGATTTATTAACGGACAAGACATTTCTGGATAGGCCTACCATGCGTAGGCAGATATTGTACTGTAAATTAATACAGTACTGTATTAATGGGTATCGGCTAGCTACTAGCCTATTCGAGACAAGACATCAATCCTGTAAATCGGTGGTTTCGTTTAAGTGGAAACACCGGGGATCGGTCAGCAGATCCAAATATATTAAGGAGGTTATAAAATATTGCATGCGCTCTTGGAGAGGATGCGTTCATGATGGCAGTGGCACGACATTCCGGATAGCCCATCTGTTTTACTTTAGCAGTAGACTTTATGTAGCCTACTCTTATTGTACGATACTGTAGAATAGCGGGTCTGATCATAATATCATCTTAATATACCATGGGTTGGTTCACCAGGTAATTATCTACACAGTAGGATAATGGCGGACAGTGTTAAACAGTGTGGTAAAAATGGAAGTTGCAAGAGTGAAATGTAGTTGAAATTACGCACACAAGTTTCACAGTAGCCTAACTTACCCTCCATGCAGAAAATGACCATCCAAGCTATCCATAAATCCGAATTATGAAACTTCACCATGGTTCGTCAATGTTCAGTGGGTCTCTATCAGTTATCCAAATGCCACCCTGGGTGAAATAAATATCGCACTGTCTATTTGACGCTGTACAAAGTAGATGTCATTTCCATTCATGGAAGCAGTGAAATGGTGTAGACAAGACGTCGAAAGATTTTCGTCCAACAACGCGAAATGTCAAAATGTGTCCGTAATATATGCCGTTTGTTTCGGTTCACCACGTGCGGCTGCTTCCACGCTTTATTTCGTATTTTCTTCCAGGGCTTCCGCTTCGCAAACAGCAACCACTCCTTAACACCTCTCACCGTCCAATTTGCCCCCACCTCCAGTCAATTAACGCACCTTCAATAATACTGTCCTGGCAAGGTTAACTTTCTGTACATTACATTAAACTTAAAGCAAAATTAATAACTGACACTTTCTAGTCGGATTGGTTACTCTCCGACTCGCTTTGTGCTTCATGTTTCTCGCCTTGCCTTGCTCTCGGGCTGCGGCGCTCAGCCGATTTGGAACAGTTGATTGAGATGGGCTGTCTGTTGCCTGGAGACCGCTGACGCCAGTGTAGACGAGACGTTCGAGCCCCCCCTGGTGTAGGCAGAAAAAGCCATTCACAGCTGCTGGAATTCATTGGGCAATAAAAAAACGTGTAGAAACAATAAAATATCAATGGCATTCTTAAAGACTACAATAGATAACTGTTCACAAATGGCACTGGCTTAGAAAAAAACGTTGTTGTAATAGTTTTAATGCAAACATGTCATTTTTAAAAACAAACTACTTCCCGGGCAAATAATGAAATTATATTATAAATTATACTATATATAATGTATATATGATGTAACTGGGTGCATGGACAGCATCAATTACCCAAGGCAACAACAGTGATGTTCACATAGACATGTTTGAGTCCATTCCCAGGCCAGCTGTCTCTTTATATTCCTCCCTAAACCGATTGCAGTCTGGAGAAGAGTACATACAAATGTCCAAAGTATGTAATAAATTACATGTTAATTGCACTTTAAATAACCTATAAAACAGTTTTCCTCCTTGGAGGTATGTATAGGCTAATTGTAAACCATGGCATTATTAGGATAACACAGAATAGGAAAACCCAAACGCCCCTAGTCTTTAAATGCAATGTCAGGCAAAAAAAATAAAAACTATATGCAATAATAAAAAGATACAAGAAGAAAGCAAGCAGCTGTCGACAAAGAGAGCTGCATCAAACAGCATGAGTTCAGACTGGGGTCTGAGGACCTCCTCAGATCTCCAGACATCTTTTGTAGCTTGAGGCCCTTATAGCCTCATAATGGTTTCTTGGCACAAATACACAAAAAGTAGTTAAGCGTCAAAAACACAACATACAACTACAGTATCTCCCCCCCACCCCTTTTCTTACTTGAAAGGAGTAGAGGCATATAGTGAGAAGCTGTGACCGATGTAAACAATCACTTGTGTCCTTTCCCTCCATCCATCTATCCTTCATTTTCTCCCTGGCAGTATTTTACATGAACATGCATATCTGGAGAATCTGAGGACACCCACCATTAACACCGCTATTCTTAACATGAATTTAATGTTGAGTTTGTTGGTCAAGAACCCAATACTGCAAACTTTTTATTGTATTTCAGGTTTACCGGAAGTTGCAATGAAGTAATGTTTGATAAAGAGATCTTTTTTTTTTTTTAAGACAGTACATTTGTTTTTATTTTACATGGCTTTGAGAGACAAATATTAATGTGCTTGTTTTTCCTAAATGCATATATTAGATTGTGTCAGTCAAAGTCCATTATTGATTTCTATCTTAAACTCTACTCCAATTTGTAAGTATTGCCCAGTCATAAAATAATCTATAATTAGTGTATGATGGTTACAGCTACACTTATATTGTAGACAGTCTTCACTGGAGATTACAATGTTGTCTGGTACAGAAATCAAGTGGTCCATTATATTTGTGCAACATCAAGTTGTTGTGCATCTTCCAGCTTGACTTTTGTCTCTTGGTCAGTTCATCTAGTTTATGTACACACTGGTATAAGGTTCCATCAGGTAAAATAAAGCCAAGGGCCCCAGACTGCTGTAATCTTTTAATTCAATACTAGAAGTCAATTGATGTAATTTCACAGTGATAGTTTTCTTATCTCATATTCTGCAATGTTATAGAATATATAAAGTTAGTAGTTTGTGGAAAAAAATAAAATAATAGGTGAATAAATACAAATGCCCGATCTCTCAGCTATAGGTTACCAACAAAGATGTATTCTTTCATAATCTCAAATAATTAGCCTACTGCTGGAACTGTTTAGGTCAAACAGTATTATTGTAGTAATATTCTTTGACTTGTTTAGGTCCAACAATATGATGAGTCTACATTGTAAAAACTGTATTAAAATTGTAAAAGAAATAGATAGAAAATGCTGCCACCTTGTGACCAAATAAGAAACCTTTACACTATCATAATCACAGTCATAATATTTTCTTTAAGAATTTTGTTTACACAAAAGTAGAATAACAAAAACAAAAAACCACAGCAATAACACCACATATTTGTAGAACTCTAGTCTTCATGCTACCATTTCATTTCTTCTTGTGCTGAAATGCAAATAGAACACATTAATTAGAAACAGCTCAGTAGCATGGTTCTCAATGTTCCTGCATTATGACTTATGAAAGCGGCCTAAGCCATGATATACAGTACCCAGCCATTATAATAGCTGTAGTCTGACCGAGTAGGGGCATGTGTCATCATTGGCACACGCCACAATTCTTTAAGTTTATAGGTTAAATACGTAAGGTAGGCAAACACCCTACACAAACAGTTGCTTTAAAGTAGGCTGCCGGTTCACATGTCCGAAGGAGGCTCTGCAGATATGAAAGATCATGGGCTATCAACAACTACAGCAGCCACACCCAATGTAGTTAGGCTGGTTCCAAGATTACGCATACAGCATAAACATTTGAAGCTATGTGTTAATGTTTTGTTATAGCCTGCCAGCCAGTGTCATTAACTGAAGGCATTACTTCTATAGGCTCAGATCTAAATAAATATGGGTCGCCATTTTGTCCAGCCTGTCGTCCACAAAATACAAACCACAACTGCCAATTCTGTGAACGAAAGTATGTCCTCCATTTTGTGGAAGTAATGTAAAGGAGTTGGTTTTTCGTGGCCAAAAGGAGTTACATTATTTCATAATAAATGTATGCACTTAGTGCCACAACATGCATTCTGTCCACAAAAAAAGTCTGTTACCCTTGGCGCCCCATAAATAACTGCATACATTATTCCTACATTTTTGTCACAAACTAAATACAACTTAATACCTGCCTACCTTTTCGTCACTGGATGAATCTGAATCGCTGCGTTTCTTATCCTTGCCATGATGCTTGTCCTTCTTGTCCTTCTTATCCTTCTTGTCCTTCTTATCGTTGTCATGGTGCTTGTCCTTCTTGTCGTTGTCATGGTGCTTGTCCTTCTTGTCCTTGTCCTTCTTGTCCTTGTCACTCTGAAAAAGTTTTAAAGGTGGAGTCAGGGATTCTGGGGAAAAGATTGTTTTGATCAAGGTCAAAAATACCCAATGTGTAATGTAATATGTGGTGCGGTCTGCACCACTTTGTGTTCCCGTTTAGAGACGTACACATCCGATTCTTCTCAGCACGCACACAGAACAGGCAGCTAGCAGACTATGAGTTGGAAAGATTTCCAAGAAGAAAGAAAAAAAAAAAATTCCAAGTTTGTTCACAAAATATGTTAGTCAGCACTTCACCTAGTCCAACCACCTGAGGTGTGGCAGATCAACATGCTGATAAACAGCAGAGGTGTGCCTTGCATTAATCACAAGAAAAGGCCAGTAAAAATAAAATAAAATAGTTGCAGTTTTATCTCGACAAATTAGACAGTGAAGTAGGACTCCCTCGCATACAAGATATGCAGACATCTAGTCTGTAAACTATCTGGAGGTGTGGAACTACCCTTTGCTTCATGTAAACCGATCCATCTATGCATCGAGATGAGCAGGTTGTTGTAGCATGTGGATTGATGGTAAAATGTTAACCAATACATATTGTAACCCATTTTGAGAGAAATAAACTTGCATAGCGTATGTGCATAGCTTAGATCTTTGACTTTTGATGTTTACTTGTGGAAAAAATTAAATATAAAAACAGATAAAAAAATCTACTTAAAGTGAGCACATTTGAAGATATTCTGGAGCATACAATACACTAATTGTTAGTAAACTTGCTCAAATATGTTTAGAGGTAGGCCAGGAATGTTTGATGCTTGTGATAAAACCCAGGACAAAGCTGAGACTTGCGTCACACAACTGTAATTAATAGCCCCTACCCAGTTAAACCAGTTTCCAAAAGAACAGCTAGAGCACAACATGTCTTTCAGACATCGGAGAGTAGTAGTTCAGCTACACACACACACGCACACACGCACAGCTGTATTTAGAGAAATTACAAATTAACAAAGTGAATAGCCTATTGTATTATATGTTGACTATGCAAGAGGCAGCTGGGCTACAGTAAAATGAAAATATAAATATATATTTAATTTTGAGTCAGAAGGTCGTATTTCATAGGCTTTATGGTTAGAACATCTTAAATGTGTGGTTTATTTAAAATATTCAATGTGGGGTCTTGCATGGTTGTAGAGTACCTTTGATTCGTCATCCTTCTTCCCAAACATAGAGAACTTCTGGTCCTGCCCAGAGGCATCTTCCTTCTTCACCTCACCTACAGCTACAGGGCAAGCGAT
Organism: Typhlichthys subterraneus; assembly: GCA_027564835.1. Lineage (NCBI taxonomy): Eukaryota > Metazoa > Chordata > Actinopteri > Percopsiformes > Amblyopsidae > Typhlichthys > Typhlichthys subterraneus. Next base: position 13,446 of record JAODUH010070906.1, read on the forward strand.
ACATTAGTCTATTATCCAGTTTCTAAGATAATAGAGTATAGTGAAAGCGACAGATGATTCAATATTCTGATTGATATGATGGACAAAAAGCAGTAGCCTATCCTTACTATCTAATCTAAATACATTAGCCTACAGTTTGCGCACATACATTAAGAGCATTGACAGCTTTCAACCCATAAAGAATGCCTAATATAAAGTCATAAATTAGCATTGGTAAAATTCGATTAGATACGCTACGGAACCTACCATCAGCAAGATCCATGTTTCGTTTGAGAAATTCCGTAACTGACAGACACAACTGACAAACAACACCACAACAGGCAGCTTTTATTGTCTTTCACGCTTGACTACACCTCACCACACCCAAAGACCTATGCCCACCTCCAACCAACCATAAAAACCAACTCGCATTCCATACTCCATGCATGGGCGTGTTTCTGTGATATCCGGAGCAGCGGTAGGCCACGTCACCTGCTTTCCCAACTGCATTCTATGGAACGCCAAAAGCGTCATAATTCGCCACTTAACTGCACGTTAAACTACCGTACCGTATGGAACGCCAAAAGGGTCATAATTCGCCACTTAACTGCACGATAAACTACCGTACCGCACGTATTTTTACGTGAAATATGCGCGATTTGTCAGCAGAATGCACGTATTTCACGGCGTTTCATTGACTGCAATACGCCGTAAAATACGCGCGTTCTGTTGAAAAAACACACGTATTTCACGGCATTCTCGTGCCACCATAACGCCGTGAAATACGTGTGTTTGGTTGTCAACAGAACGCGCGCATTTCACGGCGTTCTAGTGGCAACATAACGCCGTGAAATACGCGTGTTCTCTCATAAGCAAATTAGCTCCACCTGGTAATTTACATAGCCAGTAGATTTTAACTTCTTCCACCCAATCAAAGACACATAAGACCTTAATAGTTCACTACCGATTGTATGAGTATTCCCCTATGGAAACTATAAAATGCCGGGTCCATGTTAAATTATGCAATTCAATATAGGCTATGCAATACATAATATATATAGCCTACCATATGCTTGCAATTCAGGCAAACATTTAGAATATAATTAATTTCTCCAAATTAAATGCATGGTGTTGCCTTTCACAACTAGGCAATTAGGCTTTAAATGGCCACTAGATGGAAGGGCATGTTCTTATCGATATGAGTCTTATTCAAATGTTTTTTAGTGCAAGAGCCATTTATGGTATTATTTTGCATTTTTATTTCTGAGAGTCTTTGATTTTTATGACTACTTCGTGATATATTACTACAAAATATAGGCTAGCCTATCCATTAGGCTATGCTTTATTTGCCATAGCCTAGACACGCAGGTTAAGGGATATCCTGAAGGTCTACTTAAAGGATTACAATGCTCAGTGCAATTTAAATAAAAATTCGATTTGGTACATCCTAATTGAAAGCATGTCAGATTGACAGCATGCAATATCAACAGTTCACAAAGTCTGGCCCCGACTGTTCCTCAGCTCTTGGTAATATTCTAGACAGTGTTTTCCTATCAGATGTTGATTTTGCGTCTCTCCCAATCCTGGTGACCCACGTCCGGTCTCTCCTCCTGCTGGGTGTGGTTGCTGGGGAAGGTATCTGTGAACACACTCTTCATGTCCCCACCTCATGCCTATCTCTTGTTTACTAATAGTTTGTTTGGTTGTTAAAGTGCTGTCCCTATCTGTTTCTATCTGTTTCCCTGCTCCCTGCTGACTCAGCACTTTGTTACGCATAAGAAAGTCTAATTCTTACAATAGTGTGACACATAAATAAGCTTCTGTAAGGATATCTAAACAGTTCATCATTATCTTTTAGTCCCCAGGTGAAGATGACCTCTCATGCCTGCCTAGAGTTGCCAGGCTGAGCCGACATCACAGAGACCAACCGTTGCCACAGTTTGTCCTTGAGATAGCTGCCCTCACAAAGCTTATTGTTTTCTTTCTATAACTTTCCACTACTCTTCCAGTGTATTCACTTTTAAGCAATAAGATCTAATATATATATGTAAAATATAATATCTAAAATAAAAAGCACAATTTTCTACAGTTCCCAGTCAAGGGAAAAAGCAGTCAGGGACTCTCGGGCGGTTATAAGCCACCTCACATCTTTGGGGTTCAGAATCAACTGGACCAAAAGCCGTTTGGAGCCCACACAATGCACAGAGTATTTGGGCCTCAAAATAAACTCCCTCCCCTATCCAGTCATGCTGTCGGAGGAGAGGGTGGCGTCGTTCACGCAATGTCTTACCCATTTTCGCCCAAGAAATATGGTGTCATTCAGGCTGTGCCTATGGCTACTGGGTCTTATGGCTTCAGTAATATCAGTAGTGAACTTGGGAATTCTGTTCATGAGAGATTTTCAGGGTTGGGTGGCGTCATTACAACTTTGCTCCCGACGGCATCTCCGTCGCTTGGTGGTTGATCACCGGCTTGCATGACGGCCCTTCACTACTGGAGGGACCGGGCTGTCTATGCGCGAGGAGTCACGCAGGGACCAGTATCGTCACGATTAACACTGACGACGGATGCGTCGCTAACAGGATGGGTTGCGACGTTCATGGGCAGGGCTGTGAACAGCGTCTGCCCCCACCAGCAGAAGTCTCACATAAATTACCTAGAGCTGCTGGCGGTGTAGTTGGCTCTGAAGCATTTCTTGCACTTTCTCAAAGGTCACCATGTTCTCGTGAAGACAGACAACTCGACAGTGGTGGCGTATCTGAACTGCCAGGGCGGTACGCGCTCAAGGCGGTTACACAACCTGGCGCGGGAAATGATTGTGTGGTGCAACACCCGGTTTCTCTCTCTGCGAGCCACGCATATTCCGTGGATTCTGAACAGGGGTGCGGACCTTCTGTCAAGGGGAAACCCCCTGTACAGGGAATGGAGACTCCATCCCCAGGTGATAGAGCAGATTTGGCAGAGATTCGGCCGAGCGTCCGTAGATCTCTTTGCA